>ADNK01000313.1:0-102500 GCA_000320545.1 Bigelowiella natans CCMP2755 | reverse complement strand
GTGTGTGTGTGTGTGTGTATTGTATTGGCCCTCGGCAAAATAGAGCGCGTATCCATACGCTCTATCATGTCTTTGTCTTCGTTCTCCATCCCATGCCGCAATCAACGTTAGATACTATGTAGATAAGGAAGACAACGGCGACGGGCAAGGGCGGTGTTGTTTCCGAGGGAGAGAGAGAAAGATAGAGTGAGAGAGAAATAGAGGGGGGGGGTGGCCATGGGACTGGATGATCCTTTCCTCCCTGGTTTTTCCCTAATTCCCAGTGAAGATGTCCTCCTCCTCCTCCTCTTTGCTGTAATAATAATAATAATAATAATAATAATAATAATAATATTAGTGGGCGACTTTCACTGTCGCGATTACGTGTTCTTCCCGGGGTATGCCTCAGTACGCGAGCACCAGGTGTGTGTGTGTGTTGTGCGTATTAGCATTGCCTCTTAGTCGAAGATATGGTAGCCCTAGATTGTAGTCGTACAGTATTCTCCCTCTATTTCCCATATCTTCTCCCCCTCCTCCTATTTTTCTGTTTTTCTTCCCTGCTATCACTCGCTTGTTGAACGGACTACTAAGTTGTTGCGTGCTGTTGGCAGAGTATGGTCAATCCTGACCACATGTGCAAGTACAAGTGTGAGGTGCGTGATGAGAGAGAGATAGAGGAGGGGGGGGGGGGCAGTGAAGGAGGTGGATAAAAAAAAAGGGGGAGGAGGAGGGAGAAGAAAAAAGGCTAAAGACTTCATATTTGCTCACTCCACTGCTCTCTCTCTCTCTCTCTCTCTCTCTCTCTCTCGCTCGTATTCTCTTATCAGGTTCTTGTTGGCGAAAAGGACAACAAGCCAATTTTCAAAGTGACGTGTGAGGTGATATGCGACTGTTCGTTCTCCCTCCCTCTCCCTGTCTGTATATGCCTCTATCTCTCAATGTTGTGGTTAAAGAGTCGTGTACATACGTCCATCCTCCTGGAATAATTACTGATGATAATAATACGCATAGATGTATTTATCTATTTATACACACACACACACACACACACACACACACACATACTCACACATGAACTCACCTATGTAATCCGCTGAAACTGTGTGTGTGTGTGTGTGTGTGTGTGTGTGTGTGTGCTGGTATGCGAATGATATTCCGCTCAATGATGCCAGTGCTTTATCATATGCTGCTGCTGCTGCTGCTGCTCTCTCTCTCTCTCTCTCTCTCTCGTTCTTTGCCTCTCTCTCTCTCTGCGTGTTATCATCACCATCCGCTACCTATATAACTACTCCCACAACACAAACAGGACGCCCCAAACGAGCCCATTAGTGGCGCGTGTGCTGACGATGTCTGGCAAGAGGTGTGTATGGGCGAGGGGTGATAGCATTGATGATGAGAAGAAGGATGATGATGGTGATATGATGATGATGATGATGATGATGATGATGACAATGATAAAAGATGATAACAACATTTATCCAACAGGTCGCAAACGAGATTTACCTAGTCAGCAACGCCCCTCTTAGCGACAGGAAACAAAAGGTGCTGCTCGCTTGCTGCGGATTGATGCTGGCGTGTGCTCCTTCGTTCGCTGTTATTGCACCCACTCACTCGCTTGTAATGCTGCTACCGCTGCTATGCGCGACGCCTAATTCCGTGGCACTGTGTCTGAAGATCTGTCGCAAGTCGAAGCTACTCCTGAATAGGGAGTGGCTACCCAGATCAGATGATAATTTCTTGCCGAAGTTTCGCCGTTGGCTGCGTGTTATGTCGGTTTTTGATTTCTTGCAGCCTGTGATGCAACCGCCAATTAAGTCGCAGCGGCGTGGAGTGATTTTACAAAATTGTTGCTAGCTACCTCCCCTCTTCAATACGGACTTTCTTACTCCCCCCCCCCAAACTTTCTCGTATTTCCCCCAACTCCTGAACAGATCAATGGGTACGAACGCTTTGGGTTCTTGAATGAAACAGTGATAGCGATAACGCAGGTGCGTCGTTGATGTGTTGTCGATAACGAATAACATCAGGCATATAAGCCTGGGTATGTTCAGCGACTCTTTCTCAGGCTTCTTGTCGCAAAGCGAAGTCTCCTGTTTGCTGTATTTTTCCGCATGCGTACGTGGGCTAATTGTGCAACTTCGGATATATGGTTGATAATTTTAGGAAACCTTCGGGCATCTGAAATGCAATCTTTTCGACCCGATTGCTGTTGGTACCACAAATTTCGTGCACTAAAGCTCCAAAGGGTGTATGCGTGGTGTATACGTTGTAGGTCGTGCGTTATTGTTGTTGTTATTCTTTCGTGTACAAGTAAGAGCACATCTATGATGACGCATTACCGACTGCATGATCGCGATCGTATTGACTTATTCTGGACCTTAAGTATCGCATGGCAATGCTTATCTACCAACCACACATCGCAGTTAACATGCGCTTAAAATGTGCGCGCGATGCGTCAGGCAAATTGAGAAATTGTAGAATTGCACGGTGCTAGCGGTGTAAAAGACAAACAATGCTTAGCATAACAAAATATAAGACGGATGCAAATAATGAAATGTTGTGCACATACAAAATACGTAACTGCTTACTACTGCTTGTAAACTAGGCTCGCGCGCGTGATGTATCTAGCTAGGTATGTAGTATGTTCGCGACTACCGCACGTGATGCATTATATACTTTAGGCCGTCTAGCTAGATTCGGTTATGTACATACAGCTGCCGCTACTATGCGAGCTGATTATGGACTAATGCTGTGCTATAGCAGGTCACGTATGATGTGGCGCTATACTGTATTGTTCTTTTATGGCTTCGGCGCACTGATGGCCATTGTTATACAGTCTAGCAGTATATGCTATAGCAGCAGCCAATGTTAACCATATAACATCACAGCTAATATATATATGCTGAGCACCGTCATCTAGTCACCTACGTCGTATCAATGTAGGCTGTACAAAGCTGCGACCACAGCGCTTAGATTGTGTGCGTTAGTCTGTAGCAGCTTCGGTTACAAAGCTATGAATACTGCTGTCGCGAGTGTGCATCGTGACACATCTGGATGTCGCTATCACACAGCTAGACAGGTCCGTCTAATAGGTCTACTCACAAGGCGGGGAGCATTGAAAGCAATAGTAACAGGATGGGACTGGCGATAATGATCGGACGCATCTGCGGCACATGAAGACTTTACATATATGTAATGCAATGCATGACATTGACGGTGAGCGCGACGAGTAGTTGCAACAACAACTTAAAGCTCGAATTGGTTATGCCGCGTACTATAACGTTCATTGTCCCCAGAGACATCCATGCCTAGTGCTCAGGCGAGTGATCCCATTCGTAGTCAATGTGCACGAACGCACGTTCCACCTCCTCCATCTCTTCCAGCTTGATCTGCAACGCCTCGCCAACGTCGTGGGACTCCTAAATCAGATATGGGGCACAAAATATGTACAGTAGCAACTTCAATGGCGTACCAACGAAAGCATGTGTCTTTGTTTTCGTATTGGTGTTGCTATCACCTGAAGAGGGGTGTTCTTATCCATGACAATGTCGACCTGTAGTGTGTGCAAGCAGCACAATTCAATACGTAACAATGAAGAGAGAGAGAGAGAGAGAGAGAGAGAGAGAGAGAGCGATTCTTCGGACGGCTTCCTACAACTCATCCATGCCATCCACCAATTATCCTCACCGACTGACGCTGACTGACTACTAAATCCCCCTTCCACTGTTTCAGCGCATCATCGATGTTCGAAGGCGTGGCGCTAAGTCTCTCTCCGACTTTTTTTCCTTCTTCTTCCATTTGTATCGATTGTCTTCCGATGTCTGCGCTAGTAGTACTACCTCCACAAGGAACCCTTCTCCGAAGTGATAGGCCCGCACAGTGTCCACCTTCTCAATGCTGGTGTGGTGGCAGAACGCTCTGTGTGTTATATGCTGTAAGAGGAGGGGGTCGGCCGTCTTGCCGGTCAGATGTTGGATTTGCTCCTTTGCCTTTTTGTTGTAGTTGGATTTCGGATCACCAATGGTGAAGGGGCGGGGAGGGTGAAGGAGAGAAAGAACGTGCAACATCGAGTGAGTGCGATCAGTTGGCAGTACGCTCGTGTGTTCGGACGTGTAGCTGAAAATAGCGCAGTTGCTGTTGTATTTGCTTACTCACCGCATCCGACCATGAATAAATGACCCATAGGGAGATGAGGATTCCCCCCAGAGCGTCCAAGAACCACAATGTCTACGTGACCACCATAATCGGTCGTTGTTTCGTGTATTTTTTTTGTGCTTTGGAAAAATAGGATGAAGCGGCGTATGGATGCTAAACTTAAAATTAATTAATAAATATCCCCTTTCCCCCCCCACCCCCCCTCCTCTCTCTCTCTCTCTCTCTCTCTCTCTCTCTCTCTCACACACACACACACACACACACACATACACATACACAAATATACAAACGCACGCATACGCATCACTGTTCAAAAAAAGAAACGTCTTGCTCTGTAGCTCGAAGTTGGTATCACACTACAATCTATGCTTTCGATAGGTCAGAGGACGCAGCAGATGTCGCAATGACACACTTCTGCCCCTCGACGTGGCCAACAAATTTCGCAGAAGAGCACAAGTAATCGGCGTTGTCGTATTGAATATTCTCACAATCTCTGGCCATCATTCACGCGATTTTCTCTAGAAGCGGGGGAAAGCGAAAATTGAACCAACCGGAAACAACGTGGCAAAGATCACCGCCACAATCCCCACCGTATTGGTCAGGGAATCATTGAGATGATCCTGACCGTACGTTTCTACTGAAGCTGAATTCACTTGTTGTGAAATCCACTTGCATATCAAGTACCTGCATGGTGGTAAGTAAGAAAATGATAAGCATGAAAATGGTTCGATCACGACGAAGGAGTTGTTGTAGATGATAATGATGATGATGATGACGATGATGATGATGATGGATGATGATGATGGTGTGGATCCAAGTCATATGCGTATGTACAGCATCACCACCACCAACAGAAAAACAGAGACTGCCTCCACTCTATCCCCCTACCTCCTTCGATTGTGCGTTTGGCATTATATGTTCAACATGGAAGAGGAATATTTCAGGAAATTCTGACATGATAATGCTTTTAACTGGTTGCCTTGCGGCTTTACAAGTACGTATCGCAGAGACAACATCCTCGTGGAATTGAATATCTCCCCATTTAAGCTATTTAATCATGCATTTTCATCTCACATCATCTCCCAAACTCCCCCCACTCCCCCCCTTCTTCCATTCAGAGAAACGGGCCACCTACATGAGAACTTTGGTCACAATTGTCACGGTCAATACGCTGAATCCAAACGCCCCGATCTCGATCTCCGGTGGCTCCGATAAAAAACCCTCAACTATTACTCGAAATCCCTCGAGAACAACCTGTATACGTCAGAAGCGGTAGGTGTGTTTGTGCCACCCCAAAAAATATCATCGTTGCATGAGCGTCATCATCCTCCTCTTTGTTGTTCTTATGCCATCATCGCTAAATCTTGACAGACTACAACCTGCACTGCAGCAAGGCTCATGATGCAAGCGAATATCACGATTCCTACAGGCTCCAAACGTTTCCTTCCTTGAAAAATAATCAATTGCTTCAGTAACGGTGATGCTGCTGCTGCTGCACATGATTGGACATCTCTCGGTTCGTCGTACCAATAAGGCGCATACAGTTGTGGATTTTTTCATTTCACACACCTTGAGGATACTTGTACGGGTCGGAGCTGGAGATGAGCTTATGCACGAGATAAAGGACATATCCCGAGGCCAGATCAAGAGCGGAGTCAATTGCGGAAGCAATGATCGTTAAAGATCCCGTGGCCACAGCAGCAAAGAGCTTCAAAACGAACAAAATGATATTAAGAACGAGAGACCCCGTCACCCCAAATTGCTCCAATTGACTAGTTTCTTCAGTATGATGGTACTGTTCGGAAGCTTCAGGGTCAGGTGATGATGCAATGATGCCCTTTTTTTCATCATTATTTGTCGCGTCGTCCAAGTCTCGGTAACTAGATTGGAGGTTGCTCATCATATTGTCAATCAATGTGTTTTGGTTCTTGTAGAAGTTTCGCAGCTTCTTGCTTTTTATGTTTTTCATGTTTTTGTTGGCAACACGGACAGATTTTATTTTCTCGTAGTCGAGAGCCCAGGTACCTCCCCCCTGCGACTTGAACTCGATACTGGAAGGCGTTGGTGCATTCTTGCTCTCAGCCGGGGTGCGCCGTTTCGCTTCCATAGTTCCTCCTGTACCGTCCTTCACATCTTGGCTAGCATCTTGGCTAGCTTGAATGAGCCCAAGATTTTGCATCTGCACGTCTTTACTTTCCTCTGACATGCTAGGCAACCAAAGCAGGGGCTGGCTCCCCCTCTCCAACTTTGATTTGTGGAAAATATATCCACGAGCGACAAGATGCTGCAATGGCATGGCATTTCCGTACGACGACAGACAATCAGGAGACGGATCTTTGATCCGTTATATAAGTACGACTTGAAGCTGGAAGTCTTAAAGGCTCCTGACATAGCTTCTGGCTGTCCGAAGGAAATCCTGGAAATCAGGACAGGAAATCAGGAAATTGGTAATTCATGGAAATTCCCGAAATCTTCTCGAAAGAGAAATGTTTCTCGAAAAAAACTGGCCAACTTCCGCCTGCGCGAAACACCGCGGAGATCCTACCTCTGGACGCCGTTTACTTTCGATATAAAAATTGTAATATTCTATGTCGCAAAATTGGAATGACCGCTAATGGGCTCAAGCTGCGAATTCGCGATGCGTTGTCGTAGGTCTAGCGCAGGCGCACTCACAGAATCCGATAGGTTTGCTTCTTCGTTAAGAGCGCAACGGGGTTGGGCAGGAGGGGCCTCACAAAAGGATAAAATATGCGCGCAGATCTGCAAGCATCTATGCAATTTTTTTGCAGAAATTGGGCTTTATGTTGTGATTGGTATGGAACGTTATTGATCCGACCTTTGACCGAATCATTGCTAGTCCTGTGCGGCATGATTCACATGGTAAAGACTCGGATCTAGGTTTCCGTCTCAACACGTTTCCAACGAATATGTCAACACATTTTCCAACAAATTTTAAAACGTGCTCTTTACTTATTTTCCTCGCCCTTCTTTCGATTTTCTCCACCTCCAATGGATTCTTCTTCACTACACGATATGTTTCACTCATCATCCCCCTCCGTTTTGCTACGACGTCTTGTTTATCGTCTCTCTTTCATTGTCCAGACGGCTAAAACTTGATAGACAATGGAAGCGTTTAAGAAAGCTGGTGGTTTGGCCTTCAAGAAAAAGGACTTCAAAGAGGCCGTGAAAATGTTCACGAAGGCGATCGAACTAGATTCGAAAAATACCTCTCTATACGGGTAGTTGAATGAGTTGAAAACAAGTCAACTATGTAAACGTCATCTGTACGTACAAATAATTCTTATTGGTAGGAACCGTTCGGTTGCATACCTGAAATGCAAGGATTATTCCAAGGTAGATGGAAGTTTGGTCTCGGGGGTGGGGAGAAGGCTATGGATAAGGTTTAACGGAGGGTCAAATTCATATACTTCATGGAAGTGGCATCGGTAAAACCCACCTTAGTAAAGCAATTCTCACCCCTTCTCAGGCCATCGAGGATGCGGAAACTTGCATTAAGCTACAGCCTGACTGGGCAAAGGGCTACGTACGAAAGGGTAATGCTCTTCTTGAGCAATCGAGCCTTGACGAGGCCCATAAGGCGTACTCAGACGGTATATGATACATCGTAGCACATTCTGCAGGCACGCGGCAGCGAACGCTAGTCCCCCCCCCCCCCCCCCCTTCTCTCTCTCTCTCTCTCTCTCTCTCTCTCTCTCTCTCTCTCTCTCTTTCTCTCTCACGCACGCACATACACTCAAGGTCTCTCAAAGAATCCTGACGCTTCTACGAAGAAACAGCTCGAGGCAGGCCTGAGAGTTGTGGAGAGCAGAAAAGGTTGATCGACGGCGATGATATTGAATCGATACTCTGAACTCATGTAACACCCGTCTTGCGGCCTGTGGGGCGATGAAAGAGATATTAAAAACCATGAGTCGTTGTGTGTGACGTGAGGTGTTTTTCCCGTTAGCTGCTGCTACCGCTGATGCTGTGCTATTGTTCAAAACCGTCAGAACCAGCAATGGGAAATCCAATGGCAAATATGCAAAATATGTTCGCAAAGATATTTGATGGCATGTGGGCGAAACTTGCAATGAATCCTGAGACAAAGGCTTACATTGACGAGCCGGAGACACGAGAAAAGCTTCAACGCCTACAGAACAGTCCAAATCCCTTCTCCGACCCATCGCTACTCAAAGACCCAAAAATTAGCAAGTGCCTCAACGTTCTGCTCGGGGGGGGGATGAACTTTGGTGGCCCGGAGGGAGCGCCAGAAGATGGGTATGATACACTAGCTTTCACCAGAGAAAAGGAATTGGGGGGGGGGGGGGAGAACGGTAGAGATGCTGTAGAAATACTATAAATTCTGATCCACAACTTCTGTTTGCAGATCTGCAGATCGGCCCCGTCGTCCTCGTCGGCCGAGGTTCCCAGTGAACAACCCAAACCTGCTGCCAAGCCAGAGCCAGAGCCAGAGCCAGAGCCAGAACTCACTGAAAATGAGAAGAAATCGCAAGAAATTAAGAAGCAGGCAGATGAGGAAAAGAAAAAAGGAAATGAGTTCTACAAAAAGCGAAAGTAGTCTGATTGATTCATCTTTATTGCCCCCCCCCCACCCCATCCGCTTGCAATCGTAGCTCCTCCGCCTCTCGTCTCATTGTATAAATAATGCCTCACACTGCCTCGTTTTATTAGATATGAGGAAGCGCTCGGTTGCTACGAGAAAGCTCTTGAAATCGATCCGACAAATTGCACATATTTGAGCAATAAGGCATCCGTGTACATGACGATGAAGGACTTCGATCAAGCCCTCAAGGTAAAGTAATCGTTATGAGGGGTAGAGAAAGAGAAAGGGCGTGGGGTTAGGATTCTGTAGGGAGTGTAACTAATTCGCCGTAGACATCGAGTCGAAGCAGTCATCGCCTCCTCCATGCTGCTTTCCTCTGCTTCCTTCATCATCCCCGCTCGTACTCCTCCTCATCCTCCTCATCCTCCTCATCCTCCCCCGCAATTTATGCTCTCCCCCCCTTCCCCTGTTTTATTCGCTAAGATATGTGAGGAAGCGTTCAAGCTTGCCGACGCGCACAATGCTGACTACAAAGAAAAGGCAAAGATCCTCACCAAAACCGGCAAGTGCTACAGCAAGAAGGGTGATCACGCGAAGGCGTGCGACTACTACCAAAAGTCGTTGATGGAAGACTACTCCGCACTAGCGGACCGACTGCTCCGACAGACCAAGGAATACATGGAGAAGGTCAAGAAAAAGAACTACATCGATCCCGAGAAGTCCCAGGAACATATGGCGAAAGGGAGGCAGCTATTTGGCGAGAAGAAGTGGCGTGGTGCAATAGAAGAGTTCTCGGAGGCGCTCAAACGAGACCCCAAAAACTACAAGGCTTACAGCAACCGCGCATTCACATACTCCAAGATCATGGACTGGAACAATGCCGTCAGCGATTGCGAAGTGTGCATGGCTATGGCTCCTGACTTTGTTAAGATCTACATCCGTAAGGTGAAGTCGAGAGAGAATGGGAGATAAACACACACACACACACACACACACACACATACTAAAAGCGCACATAAACTCTGGAGTGAATTCATTCTCTTGCCCTCTCCCTCCTAACAGGCGAAAATTGAGATGTTCTTAAAGCGCTACCATAAGGCTCTAAAGGCTGTCAACACAGGGTTGAAGAAAAATCCCGGTGAGAAGGAGCTGAAGGAACTTTCAGATCTCAAGCGTCAAGTTATGTATGCAGTGCAGGTTGTGTTGTTGAAGAATAACCACTATCCTTGTTCTTCTCCTGCGTATGCATCATCACCCCAATCATCACCCTATTCCTCCTAATCCTGATAATCATCATCATCATCCTTACAAATATTATTATTATTAATTATTATTATTATTTATTATTATTAATATTAATAATAATACAAAGATGGGCAACAGTGGAGAGGTGGACAAAAAACGCATCGAGGAGGCTCAGAAGGACCCCGAAATCCGAGCCATTACGAGCGACCCCATTATCCAGAAAGTCCTCAGCCAAATGAAGGACGATCCTTCAGCCACGCAGAGAGCGCTTGCAGACCCTGGAATCGCAGAGAAACTTGAGATGCTCATGGCAGCTGGCATACTCAGGACAGGATAAAAGATAGATAGAGGCACCGCATTTTCTACGCGAGACGACAGGCATAAATTCACCGATTAGTTAGGAATGCTAGATGGAACGAGTGAGTTATTCATATAGATGATGAGAATCATGCTTATTACATGCATCTCCTGCGTCATACAGCAAGCAAGCATGGCAGCAGCAAGGTATGTGATTTGTTTAAAATAGCGTAACGCAAGCAGCAAGCAAGCGCGATGCATGCCAGCAAGATGGGATCACAAACCATGTTCAAACGTGCACGCAGCGTGCATGCTAGCTCAAGCACGTGTGCGCACGGAAACGACCAGGTGCAAGGTTCAAGAGGTGTGCAAGCTCCATGCATGGACTTCTGGACTCAGTAGTGGACGTGCTAGCGGGGCAAGTGTCAGGCATGTTCGATCGTGCATAGTGCACGCCTGATCATGCACACCGCGAGCTAGTGTCCATTTGCACATTCGTCCATCCTTTTGTGCACGCACATCAGGCAAGGCACCGCCCCATACAGACACATGCTAGCACAGTTGTGAGCATGCCTGCTCTAGCTAGCTAGTTCTGAACGATTTGCGGCATCGCTGAGAATCGCATCGAGGTGGCATGTGAAGAAAAACGTCCTTGCATGATGTTTCTCGGATGATTGTCTGACACACAAATTGCTGAATAAACAAGGCTCTGGCTCCTCCCTCACACTGCGACAAGTCTTCATTGTGCTGCTTTTGCAATTTCCCGTTCCAAAATCATCACGTCGAAAATCCTATTAGCTTCTTCCTATTCAGGATCCTAAATTTTGGATAATCCATAATTTGTGGTGTAAACGCAGTAATCTAGCTAGTCGATCCATGCGCATAATACTGCCCATGCATGGTTGCGCACGATGCACTGTAAATGCAATACTAGTGCATGATGCATCACGCATGCGCACGCTGGCGTCGATGTGTCATTTGACATAATGTGTGCTACAATTGTTGAGCGGCGACCAGCATGTGTCGCATGTCTGGATCAATGGCGATCACACAGTTCTAGAGTTGTGTTTAATTATCTTCTACACGATAGCATGGAAGCACCATTCACTTCATTTCTGAGATGAATTTGTAGTAATTCATAGCAGTTGTTCTTTAGCTACTACTCTGCTCATCCTATCAAGCATCCGACATCATCAAACAAGCATGTACATTTGTTTTCCTTCAGTGTACTTAAAAGTAACAACAATAATGTCAAGTAAAAATGTGATTCCAATTTTATGGAGACGTATTCTGCCTTCATTTCTTCAGTGTTCATCATCGGTTGGGGTCCCATATCCATAAGTTCGCTACCCATTTCTCACCTTCCAGCACATGGAGACCAGTATGCTCAGAATATTCATCACAGTTGCCATCCTCAAGCATTGAATAGAAGAGAAGTCCAGATCCACGTGGTGGTCGCACCTTGAGCCCTTTACCTCCGAAAGCCTTCGGGAATCCAGTCCCACCCCCAGCTTTAGGACTCGTAGCATTGTTGAGGTACATAAGGAGAGTGGAAAAGCGATACTTATTCGAGCCTGTGGCAAAGAAGTCGAAGTGGTTGTAGTAGTGCTGGTTCGTGGCATAATGTACCACCTGCAAAGGCTCCGCATTTCTGGTTGTCTGTAGCTGCTCAGAGGTCATGCCAAGAACGTCAGCAAAACGTTTAAACATGCGTTCCATATAGGGTGATTCGTGCCTGTAAATCCACCCTGTTCTACTCGTCCGTGTTTCATCTGTGAAAGCCTCAGCGGAGACTCCAATTACCGACTTCGCAACACGACTTCGAGCTAGATCAATGATGTGCTCACACTCAGCCTCTGAGATGAGATTCTCGATCAGAAATACCTTTGGTTTTTGTGCCAATGCCACCAACTTAGCATCGAAGTGATCTTTGAATGTAGAGCCATCCCAATGGCCCCAATTAGATTCGACCGCGTGCTGCTGTCCTACAGAAATTGCTTCCCAAATTTTCAGAACTGGTGGATCTCGCGGGTAAATAGATAGCCAAGGCTGCCCCTTTTCTTTTCGATACTTGAGGAGAAATTGGAGTTCCTTTTGGTACGCCTCATACTTTTCCGAGTTTAGGATCTTTGGGTCATTTCCATGTATTATATACATTGGGATGTCATAATTCATCGCGTACCGAGCAACTTCCTCTCCACTTGATTTCCGCTTGAAGAAAAATACATGAGTGCTGTAGGTCCCGTGTGTTGTCTCCCCAGGCATAATGCCCCCCTGAAACTTTCCCTCTTGTGACCCATCATCCCAGTACTGGTGGACTGGCTCATCGAGAAGATTCACGAACTTTGCTGACATAGGCCTCTCTCGTGCGTTTTCTCTTGGCTGTTTAAGGATATAATCTGCATATGGAGAGGCTTGAGGTGGTGAGAGATGGGTTGTTTCGGGTTCGTCGACACTACATTGCCCCGGAGCCTGGCAAGCCATCATCGTGTCCGTTCTCGCGTGTGAGATGGTCTGCAGAAGCGAGATGACAAGTAGAGGTAGGCAGGTGGCTATTGACATTGATGATGACAACGATGACGCTGTGCTTGTCCTCCCCTTCCCAGCCCCCTTTCTTCTTGGATTGATCGTGTCTGAGAGTGTTTGGGATCACGTATTTAGACAAATAATTCAAGATATGTCCTCATCATTTTTTTCAAAGAACACGTTTTCATTCGTCGTCAGATGTGGCTCACAAACAGCACAACATTGTCAACACATTTAGTCAGTTTGGTGATCAAAAGTGGGTTCGTGGATCACCGTAGCGTTTTGGAAATGCAGTTTGCCATCATTGTTCATTGTTCATTGCAGCCTTCAGGAAGTTCCTGCTCAGAGTGGACGCTTTGCGCCGCCGCCACATCGCTGTTAGTTGTGCTGTTCCGTGATCGCCATCAGTTGTGTTGTTCCGTGATGGCTAGACGCCCATTTGAAAAAAAACCTTCTGGTTCTCCAGTCAGTCCTCACACGAGCCAGTGCGTTCGAGGCACTGCAGTTCGCACACTGCAAACGTCTTGCAACACTTTGGAAGATTGGTTCATCACCAGTGTTCATTGTTCATTGTTCATCGTTTGGAAGTGCAGTTCATCATCATTGTTCTTGTTCTTGTTCTTGTTCTTGTTCCAATCAAATCAGCACGCTCTTGTCCATCGTCAAGTTTCTTTCTTTCTCGAATCCTGCTGGTTCACCAACGTTTTTGGAAGTGCAGTTTTTCATCGTGTCACCATGTTTGTTTGTTTGTGGTCCACCGTTGGCCATCACGTTTGTTCACAACGTTTGCTCATTGCTTGTCACACTCAATGGACACAGTGATGCGTGGTGTCCATCACGTTGCGATGATTGCGATGGTGACAGGAAGTGAACCTGAAAGCGCAATTGCGAGCAGGACGTGCGACGTTGAAGAACACTGGGCCAGAACTCACAACCTGTTTCCTTCCTTTTGAACTTGTGCTCTTTGTGGTCCAGTGGTGCCCAAGCTAGCAAGCCGTTGCAGTTTGCTGACGAGTGCAACACGCAAGCTGGCTTCAAAGCTCTGGAGCTGGGAAGTGTGGACACACCTCGTTCATCACTGCTCTGCATGGTTGTGGTCACACTGTGCGTTTTTGCTGCACCTTCTGCGTGACCTGGGCACGCTGACGCGTGCATGGACATCAATGTCCATGTGCGTGTGCGCGCAAAGAACACACGTGCCCATGCACACCACATGCACTTGAAAAGCACACATGCTCTGTTCGCATCCACACATGCACCAAACAAGCCACTACACACGTGCCGAAAATTGCCAAGTGCAGCTGCAATGCATGCAGTTCACACGTGGTTCAGCTGTTGCTACGACAAGCAACACATGGCACACATGGATGCATGCATGCACACGTGGGCGCCATTGTTTGGCACACGTGTGGCTGCAGGCACATGTGAAGTGGGTGACACACATGTCGTAGACGGCTCACACGCACATGGACATCAATGTCCATGCGTGCGTCGTGACAACATCATGACAATTTGACATTTTGTCGTTTTCGTGAGTGCACCATGAGTTCAAAACACACACTGTCGACACTGTGTTGCACAGTTGCATTGCAGCAGCATGTGTTCTGAACATGTGTTGTCAACAACATGACACATTGTTAGCTGTTGACAACATGAGATTCTCATTGACACTGTCTGTTCAACATCATCAGCATGCACCTGCAAAAATGTGCTTTGATGAACCAATTGATTTTGAAACACACGTCGCACAAATGCAAGTTGCATTGTCATTGACATTGTGAACACAAGTCACATTGTCGTTGACATGTTGCTAGGCAGCAGAGACAATTTGAACACATTGTTGACAACATCGGGGATTTTGCTTGCGTGCGACAATGCAGCCTCCATGACTCATGGTGACTAGCACTGCAATTGCATGTTGCAATTTGCCGAATTGACAAATTGCCAAAGACACATAGTGTTGGAAAGTGCGTCACAGCGCCTCTGTCCCAAGTGGCACACTGGTTTGCTACACCTGCATGGTCGTGCGCACCTGTGCTGTTCACTTCGCAGTTGCGTGCAACGTGGTGACATCACGTCGATCTCAGTTGCATGAGCCGAAAATCTGTCGAAATCTGTTGGCATTGCTGCTTGCCATGGCTTGTTGCACGACTGCAGCCCACATTGTCCTCGTTGTGCATTCGGTGACAGCCCCAGTCGACGCCATGTAGCCAGCGCGCTTTCGTGCGTTGTGTTTGAGAAAGCGCACACACAACAATGCACTGACATGGCTAGACAGCGCGGGCATGGTGAGATGCATGTGCACATGTCCAGCTACATGTGATTGCATGCTTGAAACACACAGCATTGACCTTTCATCCATCACCTGTGTGCACCAATGACACGGCTTTTGCAGCATCATCCACACCGCTTAAGCCGCGAGGCAGCACAGGCGAACGCAAAACACAAGCAGCAAGGGGCGAGTGAAATAAATATGACGATAACGAACATGTGGGTTTCGATTTCTGCCTAAATATGTGCTTGTTGAACGTAATCTGTCGCTTGAACATGCATTATGCCGTGAGTTTAAAGTCCGAACTCCATGCCGCCTGTGACCTGGAAGAAGTAGGCCGCAAGCCCTACAGGAATAAATTGTGAGATAAAGCCTATCATTTGATGACAGGATATGGAGATCGCTAGTCTTTATTCAAACAGTGCTGCACTTCTGGTCATGCTGGCTAATCATAATTTGAGCACAATCGAAATCGCTTTTGTAGAAATTACAGTACATTATTTATTGTGAAAATAGTACCAGCAGTTATAAGAAACGCCACTGCAAAGACTGCAACAGAATTTTCCAGAAAGAATCCCAATACATTCCAACCCCCTCCTTCCATATCATCCTTCTTATAGTCGTAAAAACTGTAAATATAAATGCCATACTTAAAAATTAATCCTAGTCCTGGAATAGTTTTTAGTACATTAGGGGTCAAGCAACAGATGTAAAACTGACAATGGATTTTCTGCGATCATTTCATCGGATGTTTTTGCCCTGTCTTCATTGTCCTGTGCTTCTCTCCTTCTGCGTTTTTTCCCTCTTCTTCCAAAACCTTCTCCTGAAACAATCGAAAACAAAGAAATATTTGACAATTCACAAAGGGCTGCAGGAGGAGAGTGCCACTATTGAATATAATAACCTTGGAGTTTATCGGTTCACTATTTATTCTTTCGGAATAAAACATTCTACCACATGTTATATAAAAAAACTATCACAAAACATTTTCGCACCAGGAACTTCGTCAACTTCTGCAGCCATCTGTATCAATCTATTCCGATGAAAATAAGGCAATGCTCGATTTCCAAACTTCACATGTTGCGAAATTTTCACTGGCTGTCTCATCGAATAAGCGCTTCCAATAATTCTACAGAAATAATGTAAAAAGTTATCTTGTTATCGTAGATAGCAAAAAGAGAAACCTACAAAAAAAATGAGGATGAGTACGAAAGATGGAATAAACAACTGAACACCTTCCCGAATTCTCCATTCTCGTTTGTTTCTGCGATGGGAGGAGGTGACGACTAATGTCACCACTTCGGTATGATGCAGTAAGAGGTGCTGTCATCGAACAGCATACCATCGCCACCAGTATCGTAACGATAAGCAACGCTGATAAACAAATAAGCTATTATTCTGTCAATTTACAGAGTCAAAAAGTTCACGCTGCACTACTAAATCTTACAAGACGGACACTGTCTATGAGGCTGAATTTCCGTCAGTCTAGTCACGTGATAATACCATCTATGCAATCAACTATGTGCGAATATAAATCATATGAAATTGAATGTCTTCGCTAACACCTCGATCAGAACATGAGGTGAAAGTTCCACGAGGCAGCATAAGTTATCCATATTCAGTCAATATGCAATAATGAAGTATCTTGGATTACTACCAGAAAAATGTCAAAACACTTGTAATGTAAAAGGAAAGGACTGCTCCTCCATCTCGAATATGCTAACAAAAAATGTGTGCTTGGTGTGCTTGCTTCTACTACCCATCCTGTTGACGTAGTCTTCGTGTCTTCGTTGAAAGGTGTACGCCGCTTCTTTTTGTACAATAATCTGTGTAATGTCATTGTCGCATAATTTACTTTTAACCCTTTTTATCAATAAAAGATCATCGAAATATTTGTGACAGAGCCTTTACCAAATCAGAAATAGCTACAACACAAAGAACAGAAATCATAAACAGAAACGGAACATAATAACATGCAAATGCACTCACTACTACCCCACTAACTTCCCCTTCAAGTTCCCCCTCTGACCTCTGTTACTACTGTTTCAAATTCCTCTGGCCAATTTTGCGAATTACCAGCAGAGTTGTATGTGGCATTTGTTAATTTTCTTGCTTGATACACTTATCATTGAGAGAGGGGAAGCTTTTGTGTCAAAATGGACTCCCCATGTATTTAAGGGATCGATATCAAGGGGAGGACATTATTCATTTCCTTCCTTAAAGATGGTCAAAACGAGGTCATTGCAGGCCATTCAAATGAAACCTCGGGTCTCTTTGCTTTCGGCAGGATGTTGGAAAACAACCCGCCAGTATTCTATTTCCCCAGAAAGACAGACGTCACCAAGAAATCTTACGTGTAATGCTTTACCTATATCTCAACTCCAAGATCTTGTAGCGTCCGCAGAACATCCACCGACGGCTCTATACTTCTGGTTAGAAGATTAAGCGGTATGACAACTCTTTTTGGTAAAAAAATATACTTTCGTACAGGTATCTAATCGCGGCAGGATGCGGATTTCCCTTTCCAGAGGACTCACTGGTCATGTGGGTTGGAATGAAAATTGCAAACGGAGTTCAGCAAGAAACCTTCAAGACACTTTTATACATCTATCTCGGAGTTGTTATTTCAGATTGGTAAAGAATCACATTTCACAAACGTGTGCATAATTGTCTCACTTTTTAGTGCATATTTCCTACCATATTTAGGATTCCTTTCTTCATGGCAACATTGGTTAGCAAAGGCGTCTTGAAACAATCAAGGTTCACAACAATGGCAAACATAAAGGAAGTAGAAGCAGGCAACAATCCGAGATCAGCTTTGGCACGAGCGGCAGAAATCATAAGGTTATCTGGTCGATGGGTCGGAATTGTAGCTCGATTCTCCCCAGGGCTCCGCACTCCACTGTTCTTAGCTGCAGGTTTTATGCGGATAAACCCGGTTAAATTTTGTGCTGGTGATGCCATTGGAGCTTCTATCACTTTGCTTGTACAGCTTTCGATAGGATCCTGGCTGGCAGCGCAATCCGGGCCTCCTATGGCTCTGCTTAGTGGGGCAACGGCTGTACTTTACGGGTTTGGATTCTCTCTAGGAATCGGGGTGCCCGCCATAGTTTATAGACTACAGAACTCTAACAATGTTGCAGGACCAAGAAATGAAACGACTGATCCCTCTTTTAGCTAAGATGAAGCATTCGCGCCGTGCTGACGTTGTTGTTGCATGACAAATCAACGAAAGCGAGTACAAACTCCTTAGCTTCTGGATTCGTCATGCTCATGGTTCAATTCAGTTCCATGATGAGTCTACAACTAATAATACTTTGCATAGCTACATTAGGATTACCATTGACAAAATTTAAATTAGTCATTGCATCCGTCCCATGATGTGCATGCATGCAGGACTAGTTGAGTAGCAACTTGTAAGTGCACAATTGAGCCGCTCTGTCATGGATGCAAATACGTGCTGCGTGCTGTGCATGGCTTTATTGTTGACGCAATTTTTGGGTACGGTACACTGCACCTGCTCTAGCTGCTGGGTCTAGGGGTCACAACCTGACCCCAATTCTACATTCCCAACTACGATACAATCACTGCTGCTTTGTCTGATTTTGAAGAAAAATGGTCACAATAATTTGACAAGAGCTGTGCAGCTGTCTCATCTTGGCTTCCTTCCATCCTCTCGTGTCACTGGCGGTGTCAAATTGAAATTGCCAAGCATTGCTATCACGCATGCTAGCATGAATTCTGAATGTATGCCATCTGTGGGGTGGGCAATCTATGCCAGCTTGGAAAATCCATGTTGTCCCGAGGACAATGTGAGGAAGCAAATGCCACATTTGACACGTGTGCGGTGTCATGAAATGCACATGGATCAGAAAAATGGACACATCTCTACGCACAATGTCATTTGCCGTTTGCTTTGCATCAGAACTCTAGCTTTCGCTAGCTCGCTGTGCACATCAACCATCAAAAATCGAATTGTTTGCGGATGGACTTTCCATTGCGGACCGTAGCAAGAGAGGCGCAGCCATCGCTAAATCTATCTAGGCAATGCACGCATGTAGCAGCCACAAAAACTTTCGATCCTGCCTGCATGCATGCGATCGAACTCAGAAAACACTAAAATGCCAATGTTATGGTTGACTAGATTAGTGATTTGTTGTCATGCAATTGGATGTGCATTTTTGATGCGACAATTCAACGTCAAAACAGTTCACAAGTTCGCTCGCAAACACAAATTGCATGAAAACCCGTCATCACATGAGATTTCATGCACAACACCATGATGAATTTGAAAATTGCACTGTCATTAATGGTCACCATTCTCATTCTTCATCTGAACAATTTACGTATAAAAATTGCTGTTGATCTATTTCTGCTTTCATTCGTTAACATTTAATTGCAGCGATTAATGTGACAGCATCTGTCAGTGCCATAATTTGACTGCTAGTGTGAGGGAGCATTGTTTGAATTGTCTTTGTTCTCCTCGTTGACAAGAACGAAACGTTCTAAACCAATTAAACAGTAGAAAATAGAGATTATTATCCATTGTAATCAGCATCAACTAGAGTGAAACAACTATTATTCTCAATGCTGTCCTTTAAATTAAAAAAATACGGAGGACCTTCGTCACAGCCATGATTTTTGGGCACAAGTTTTATGACTGTGTTGAGGGGTATACTTATTGTCGGGGCCTGAGAAGAAAAGGAGAAGGAAATTAGCAAACGAATGATGGATTCAGTGGCTGAGTCAGGAGTGATAACGGTATTGGTGTTGCGCACCTACTACTACTACTACCACTACTACTACTACTACTAACGTTTTGGCTACTTTGTTACATATAGTATTAATAACAAAATCAAACAGTAAACTACTTAATAAAGAATATATATATATATATATATATATATCAATATATATATATATATATATATATATATATATATATCAATATATATATATATATATATATATATATATGTGTGTGTGTGTGTAGCTATGTCTTTGTTTATGCTCGAAATGAAATTATTAAGACCATCCTCCTATCGATTAGTATCGATGTTACACGTAGTACTACTACTACTCTGTTACCTTCGTCTTGTCCATCATCATGAAATAAGCGTATACTATTCTCAGAACAGCCTGTCGAGAACCAATGAATAACAATTTTAGAGGTCAGATTGCAACCGTGTATTATTATTATTATTATTATTGTTGTTGTTGTGATATACAGTAGGCATTGATGTCTTCAAAACTAATAATACAACTATTTGAAAACCGCTTTAGTTGGCTTGCTATTGCTCTACTATTGCTCTACGATGAAAAAATCATCATCACCATCACCATGATCATCATCATTATCATCATCAACTAAGTGTAGTAATAATAATACTTGATGAGCGACAACCACCACGGGATCTTGAAGACCTACGAATAAGCAGTAGTTTCAGCAATAAGGGAAATACATTCCTTCGAGTGAAACTTAAGTTAATAGTGATTGGTTGGTGGGTAAGTAGACAGGAAATATATCCCATAATATCCCAGCGAATGAATGCAATGAGGAAAATGAGCGGTGGTTTAGAACTTATACAACAACGAAAAACAGAAAACAAACAATGAAAGTAATGAATAAAATAATGAACATGCCGCCATTTTTATGGTGTGATGACTGACGATGAAGTGGTAATAATATTGACTATGTAGCATTGCTCTAGTAAATCTTGCTAGGTAGTGCCTTCCATGCTGAGTACTGCTTGCTCCACACGCTTGATTACATCTTGGTAGCTTTCTCCTCGCTAATTACCAATTATTTTTTACCTCAATCAATGAAATATATTACAGACAATGAGATAACGGACGAAAAGTACAAATAAGTAAGCTTAGTTGTAGTGTCGACTGTCGTGAAAATAATACTAATATTAATAATAATAATATTAATAATAATAATAATAATAATGGGAAAGAGACAAGGCGGCAAACTACTCGAAGAATGGCAACTACTCAAAAGAATGGCAACTACTCAGAAGAATTTTCAGAGGGGGGATATCCTCGACTGAAATTCTCCTGGCTGATAGTAAGCATGATAACATTCATTTATGGAAACTCTATCAATCTAGTATTCAACGTAGTATTTGCAACAACTATTGTTCGAAGAAGAAGACGCATAGTGGTTATTACAGGATATCTGTAATCCAGCTTATTCTTGCAGCGCATTTCGAACTGCTGTGGCGCCTTTCGCTTTACTTCCTCGTATGTCTAACGAAAGCAAAAGGAACAGAAGACAATTTAAAGATGAGAATACAACGGACCAATGTAGTGCTTCTTCATATTGTTGTTACTCTTCTATATCTGTTACAACCATTCCATCGAAGACTCCAGCAAAAATTTCATCCAGGGCTCTCCACTCTCTTCGCCGCATCGTGACCCATCCATCTTCTTGAACTGAATGATCAAAATGTCGCACCTGCATGCAGTACCACCAACATCATCTACCCATCCATCCATCCAAAAATAGTGAGAGAGAGAGAGAGAGAGAGAGAGAGAGAGAGAGAGATTAACGAGTAATAAAAGTATTCTTATTCTTCTAGCAAGCTATATAGTTATATATGAATAGAGAAATCCAGGCTGTTGATTTATTGTTTGAACATATTATTAAAATTATGGCAACTTGCATTATCATCAATCATCATCATCATCATCATCATCACAACAAGCGGTACATATGTAGAAGTAGCAGCAGCAGAAGCAACAGCAGCAGCAGCATAACTACCGTATCAATCGTACGGCGCAAGGATGATGTATACAGACGTGCATGCTTGGAATTCTTTGTCATTGGCTCCTTCACACCACAAACATGGTAATTACGCTCGGTGGAAAAATACGAAATATATATCATGCATAGAATTTGTTTACATGTGCGTCCTAGCACCACACACACACACGCATATATATATATATATATATATATATATATATATATATATATATATATATGCACACACACACACACACACACACACACACACACAGATGATCCACACTTGGAGGTTCCTAATGGTAGTAGTAGCCTTCTCTAAACTTTCTCTCTAGTCTATCATAATTGTTTTAATCATAACTATCATCGTAATCGTCGTCGTTTTAAGTAAGAGAATCAGCACCTTTGGATTAAGAACGTTATCCTTCACCCATTTTGACAATGCGACAGCGTATTTTTCGCCCTACATGATTACACAGCCATAAAGTTATCTGACTGCCGACTACTACTTCTGGGAGAGAACAGGTATATGCATGCATATACCCAAGCAAACTATCAATTAACAAGCACTACCCGTGTGGATAGAGGTGAGTTTCCGCCGATCTTTTTGAGCACGTTGTACTGGCTCTCTCCATGCCGTGATAAATATCTAACAATCAATACAATAAAGGCATTAGTTGTACCCTAGTTGTCATATATTTTCTCATGTGTTCGGATAATCTTACAGAGGCCTTGGTTGCGAATGGAGATTCATCAGATAATTTACTATTTGGCCTGGCAAGAAACCCTTTATCCGATTGACACTCACTGTAGAGTAGTGTTAGCAGTATGTGACCGACAGGGGGGAGGAGGAGGAGAGTAGTAACAAATTAAAACTAACTCGTCGTTAACTTCTTTCATGGCTACAAATAATGACCTCAAAGATGATCTCATAAATAGGAACGTAATAGACAGACACTATGAGAATAACCTCGAAGAAGATAACCTAGGAACGCGACTTCCCTTTTTCCACTTCCATCTTCTTCTTCTTCTTCTTCTTCTTCTTCTTCTATTAGCACTACTTCTACTACTACTACTACTACTACTACTACTACTACTACTGCCATCACCTTGACGACCATCATCCACAATTTTGATGTAGCTCTTTGATTTGTCCTTCATGGTTACATACTCTGTCTGGTAGTGCTTCACGCGCTCCAAATAGTCTTCTACTGCCTGAAGAGAGCGTAGGATTAGTAGTAGGAAAAACGAAGGGACGATGAAAGTTGACGATAATGTAAACAGGAGTTCTTTCTTTCGAAGGGTTATTATATATGCACCACTACCTAATAACTATTCGCTACTATCACCTTTTCCTTGTCATGTTCATCTCTGTAGTCCGGCATACCAACGTGGACTTTGATGCTTCGAATGTGGTTCTAGTAGGATCCAAATAAAAGAAAGATTCGAGTCATTTTTCTAGTGATGTTTTATATTTCTTTGCCTCTTGTTGATGCACATAATACCCAAAAAGAGCACACGCACACATGCATACGTGCACGTTAGGCATTTTCCTTTACACCATACTCATACAACATGTAAAATTTCATTATGTACTACTCTTATTTCTCTTCGTGTTGTTCATAAATTCAAAATGGATGTACAGTAACCCAGATTATCATGATCATCATAATATTCCTCTTTATTTCTTTCAACAACACACCAAAATCTTCTCCGGATCGGTCTGAATAATTTCTACAAAGATGATGTGCGCCAGAGGAAGTATACCATCCATCTCCTTCACTACTTGCTGCCGATTCTCAAACTAAACAAAGAAGCGACGCATCACAATAGCATTCCAACAGTTCCTTTCCTATCAATGCCGCTGCATTTTATACATTTGTGATTCGAAAATCATAACCACCGTAATATTAGCAGCATCGTAAATGGCTACTCTTCCGACGTGTTTTCCCTCCTCATCCTCAAGCAAGAATTTTTTGATATCATCTAAACATGTCTTTCGCGCTTTGTCTAGAATTTTCTTCGCCTGCAAATAGTCAAAATGAAAATCGGAGTGGTATTTATCTACTTTGTTGCTCTGTACCTCTTCGTTGCTTTTTGTGAAAAATTGATGGGATTTTTGTCTGCCTATGAGCTTCCTTCTCGCATTACCCAAGTTTACAACCCTATAATACGGATTGAAACACAGAATAACTATAATGTTTTATTTTTCAGGTCGGAATTGCATTTCGGTTTAGAGTTTCATTGATGAAAAGTGGTCTTACTGGGTTGGGATATCATGGAAGTATGTGAGCCAATGCTTCACACGATAAGATATGAAAGTCTTGCCTCTAATTTTACAAATCACCAACGTTCTCAATAATAAACTTTGTCTCAGTCTTTCCCACCATATAATATCTTAACGTACCTGCCAGGAAGACCTACAAGACAGAGCAAGAATCTATCTCCATTTGTGTACACTGGCCTCTTCAAAATTTGTGGGAAGGGATTTGATATTGGAGCAACCTAACACGGTAGTTTTCATATAATTTTAGCCCTGAACTCTAGCCAAGATACGAGAATACATCATTTTTATAAGTAACAATGCATATTTGCCATGATATTGCCCGATGCTACTATCATATCAGCTGCGTTTTTCCATCAATGGAGAACCTTTGCTGCCTCACATGCTTGTCTAACATGGGCCGGGAGAGGGGACTTTGGGCTTCCATCGTCCTGCGGGGCGTCAGGCTTTAGCACCCCTTTGGTCTTAATGGTTAGGCCTGGCTGCTGATTTGGCGGCTTCTGCTGACCATTTTCTTTCTTCTCCATCCTTATATATATATTTCAAGTTTGGGAGCCAAGGGCTGTCGCAAGATTCCTTTCTCGTCAGAGCCTAATGAAGTTTGTGCATTAGCCTTTGATATCAAGGAATGCTTTTAAAATCGGGGGCAGACTACTCAACATTGTAATCTCATTACACAACATTGCATTGAGTTCTCAATCATGTCGTCTCGCCCCGATACACAAAAACATATCGATTGAATGTCAGCGAGCAAAAACAATATTAGTGATTTTAGCAATTGAAAGAAGGCGGCGTGAAGTAGTCACTTGGTAATGCTCAATGCACAGTTAAAACTCGTCGAACCTGATGCAGTGTGAACAATAAACAATGATTCCAGTGCAGTACTTCTTCCCAAGCAAGCAAGCAAGATACAGGCGTCTGGTATCTGTTGTTTGTCTGTCTGGCGGCCGGTGGGTGTATTGCTTGATTTGGTTAGGTTTTGTTTGATCTCTCCTCCTCCCCCTTCTTTTGAAGTTATGAGTTCTTGAGCGTGAAATACAATGAATAAATGTAATAATACGGATTGGGTGCACGAAATTAATATCCATGCTAACAATTACATGCAGAATAGAATCGACGACAACAAAGGTTGATGAGAATTGTTGAAATCACCAATATCAAGATATCCTATATGTACCAGGAAGATAGGAATTCATTCCGAGCTTCATCCGAATAATCTCTACAAATCTCCAGATTTTATCGAATGGGCCCTTCTACACGTGGGCAGCCGGAGAAGGCTAAGACGAGGAGGGGGGTACTTAAAGCCTCGGATGATGTTATAATAGCAGAGGATGTCATGCTTGTTAGAGAGTATCATCATGCATGTTAGATGGCCTCATTATTAGTATGTCGAAAAGAATGTCCGCGACAACACCGTCCGTCGTCTATGATTGTGTCACAGACGACGATCGTGCTTTTTCGCGACTTTATACAAAACCGGGTTATATTCTATGCTTTAATCATTTTTTTTCGGAGCAGTATTATGCCAAGAATTGTATCTCGAAACTGATTTCTCTCATTATGCAGATTTCCTCCTCCTCCTCCTCCCGTTCTGGCTGCATGATGATGATGATGGTTAGCACAGCAATTAGCCTTATATTTCTGCTGGGTACTTGCTATTGGATAACAGGTTGCAATATTAAGTTAAACTATTGAAGCATCCGCACTGATTGGAATCTGAATTAGGCATGAAGGACGATTCGGTGGTGATCCTGAAATCCTCCTTTACGGTAAATAGTAAATGACAAAACAATTCATCTTCGATTGAAATACTTTTTTATATTGTTAACGAATTTATTCGGCACATTATTGCAAGGAACATTTTTAAAAAATTTCCGTTCAGCAATAATTAGTAAACGGCTTTGCACAGGTGGTTTCTCCTTCTTCTTCTCGTCTTTCTAGACCTCTAGTTCGTCAATCTTCTTCATACAAAATGATGATGATGAGCGATACCCCGCTGCGGCCACATACTGCAAGACGACAAAATAGTCACCGAAGACATCGCTGTCATCATCAGCGATGCAGTAGTATGAAAAGTTCCAGCAGTATGAGTGGTAGTGTTCAAAATTTAAAAAAGTCACAATACCTTGGTTTTTGAGATTATGCGACAAGTTGAGATCCAATGGTTGCTGCGATCGATGATTGATTCTTAAATGGCAGATAATACCATCACCATCCGTGATATTGATGCCGTCCTGGCAGCAGACTCTAAGAAAGGGTAGTAGTACAATAATTGTAGTAGCAGTAGTAGCAGTAGAGAATGATTCAACGACGAACACATATAGAGATAGGAATTATATTGCATGATTGAGTTTCTCCGCTTTCTGAAATGCAATGATATTTAGATTCTCTAATATATTATTCATAATGAAGCGTTTGCTCTACCTAGGCTACTATTAGGAACTAATTCATTTCTCCGTGCTGGCGAGAAAATCGATGGCAGTGTGGGCATCTATGCGAGCAAAGACATTCGCAAGGGTGTATACATTATTAGCAGCTTTACAATGATGATATGTTCATTACATTGTTGATGTGTTCAATGATGATGTGTTCATTACATTGTTGTCCAGTGCTGCACCACATGTTTTAATTTTTGCACTACTCTCCTCCTCCTCCTCCTCCTCCTCCTCCTCCTCCTCTTCCTCCTCCTATTACTGCTACTCTTCTACTACTGCCACTTCTACTACTACCACTACTACTGATACAATATAATAGGCGATGAGATCCTATCCATAGACACCATGGGAGTGTTATGTCTTAATCTTGAGAAAGTAAGTGATAGTCATTTACTTTGCCAATCTACCGTCATGAGTGAGTACGACAAAAGTATTATTAATTCTAGATTCGTGGGTGCTGTCTCTCATTGGTAGGTGATGACCTCAAAAGTATTAATATTAATAAATGGGTGCTGGTGCTGTCTCTCATTGGTAGGTACGGAACTCCAAAATCGGACAATACGTATCAGAACTTCCTTCCTGGGCGCAGCTCTCGTTGCTACTCCTTTATGCAAAGCAGCTACAGGAACAACCGAAGATTGACAATGAAGATGATGATTTCACATTTCTGCAAAGTATTACTTTGAAATCTAGCTATGGCTTCAACATTGTTAAGCTTAATTCTTACGATAATTTTGTTGCATAAATCGGTTCATAATCTTTACGTTCCATACCAAAAGTCGATGGTACGACAACATATTTACATTAAATCTCTCTATCTTGCTTGTTGATTGTTGATGTCTTAGGGACTTTGTCCACGTTGAACTTGCAGCCGAATAGCCCTTTACTCTGGGACGACGACATCAGAACCGATCTATTACAGGGGACGCAGGTCGTTCGTCATTGTGGTGTTTGATGATTTTTTGTTGTATAACTTTCTTATGCCCAGCATATATCCAAACAATCATAATTATTTTCGTTGTCATCCTTATTTTGATCAATGTTGTTGTTTATGTTGTGTTGAAAGGCATTGGAAGTAGCTGAGGGGTATCTGTCATACCTTAAGGCTGAGTGGGAGATGAGCATACAAGCCGTCGTTCAGAAGATCCCAAAGTCACTTCTACCTAATGGTAGTAGTAGTTTTTCTTATATTGAGAACAACGAATACGCACCAGCAATAACAGCAGCAACATTTTATTAAGGGATCATCATCTTCATCATATATACAATAAATCCAGCTACCTGCTGCATGTTACCATCATTTTGTCCATCCCATTCATTCCATCGTATCCCATCCAAGAAGACATAGTAGTAGTAGCAGCAGTAGGAAGAAGAAGAAGAAGAAGACAGCATATTCCTCCCAAATTGTGCTTTATTGATCATCCTCTATTATTAATGTTAGCCATTGAATGAAGAGTGTTATTATTCATTACGCTTGAGAGAAGTAGTAGTGCGGGCCATGTTTGTAGTATTACCTGCTAAATTGAATATTATTACTATTGTTATTATTACTATCATTATCGATATTACAGGTGTTGAATTTGAAGACCTGAAATGGGCTTTTTGCGTCACAAGAGCAAATTCTTTTGCACCACTTGATACTCAAGAAACATTGTAGAAATAGAAGTAGTAGTAGTAGTAGTAGTAGTAGTAGTGACTAGAGGGTAAGTTTATCATAGATTGATTGAGTGAGTGAGTGACACGTGATCTTGCAAACACTGATGGATCGAGAGCGTATGAGGAGGGAGCAGCGGAGACATACTGTTGCTGTATATGCTCAGGGCTGCTAAATTTACTATTTGTTTTATTTCTTTTCCTTCATTATCGCTCTTGTTGTTGTTATTGTTGTTGGTGGTGGTGATGGTGTCCTTATTATCAACAAGGACAATGGTTGGATTAGCTGGATTATTCGAACATTCTAGGACAAACAGTGCCTCGCTGAAAGTAAAACTACTACAAATACGTATACACACAACTAAAGCAAACCATTTACGAGTATGCATAATACTTTTTAAAAATAAGTATAATGTATATTATATATATATATATATATATATATATATATATTATACGTGTTTATGTGTGTGTGTGTGTGTGTTGGGATGTGTGTATGTAACCACACACACAATTTCATGCTGCTGCAGTAAGCAGACATAATATGAAACTACAAGATAAATAACAAGTGGTAGTATTTACTACTTAAACCACCTGCTACATTATTAACTATATTCTCAAGAATCAATGCAATGATGACGATGATGATTTTCACCGTCGTTACGGCTCGCATCGTAAATTTTAAGGTCAAATCGGGTGGCAACATCTTTGGAATTGGGGGAAATGCGGGCTCGAAAGTCTCTATAGTTTCTAATGCTGAGTAAGTGACAGGGGGAGGGGGGAGTGGTTGCGATCATAACATAATGATAGTTAATAATGAAGAGAAGATTGTAAGTTGAGACTGTAATAAAAATAATGATAATAATAGCATGATTGTTTTCTTCTAAGTAGTGGTATAGCAGGTAGTGCTGGTGGTGGTGAATCAGTGTAATATTTAAGTATTATATTGCATAATCTTTCTTTCTCTCATCTCTCTCTTGCTTTCTCTCTATCTCTCTCTCTCTCCCTCTCTCTCTCTCTCTCTCTCTCTCTTTGTGTGTGTGTGTGTGTATGTGTGTGTGTCGGACTAAATTGTTTCCCCCCCCACTTCCCTTGGGCTCCTTGACTAGATGATACTATATTACTATGGCGTCGTCGTCCTCGTCGTCTTGTAGCTCATGATATCACTTTTACATGATCATTATTGGTTTAATGTTCTGTACTTGCTACTATGTAACGACATTTACTGCTGCTGCTGCTGCTGCTGCTGCTGCTGCCGCTATAGTTTCACCGAGGGAGAACTTGTGAAGTTGAACTTCGCACCTTCATTAACCGAGTAAGTAGTAGCAAGACAAGCAACAATATATGTGATGGAGATCAGATTGAGATATACATAGTTTCAAAGTAGTAGTAGTAGTAGTAGTAGTAGCAGTACTCTGGTGCATCATGGCCGTTGTTTATCGCTATTATTTGTTTCGATAAAACACCACAGGTCTCAGCTTCTAGTGAATTATGGAGTATCCGATCCTAACTACGGTCTTATCTTGCTATTATTATTTCTCCATAAGAAATCATACATCGTACATCTTTTATCATCATGATCATCATCATCATCATCATCATCAATTCTACTCTATTCTGTTGTATTAGGAGTGGAAGCAGTCGAACTTAAGCTTTCAATAACGGAGGATGTGTGTTAATGATGATGACGATGATGATAATGATACTGATGGATTTCGTTTTGTGCTACTAGTTGTGATGATGATAACAATGATGAGATGGAGACGGTTGCAATCAATTGATGTTTCCAGATATCACACTTTCACTGTGCCTAATATTCTCTTCTTGTCTCAACTAAAAGGAGAACATTTATAGGAAATATGTCAATATGGTACATCATTGTACCCTCAACTCGCAATAACAGCAGCAGCAGCAGCAGCAGCAGCAGATAGTAACAATAAATAGCAAATAAAAAAAATGACTTATTTTTCAGGATCGATTTTTTGGAGATAAGGCTGATACTCTGGAGCAAGAAGGAATGGCTCTTTCCCAAGTCTGTGTGTGTGTGTGTGTGTGTGTGTGTGTGTGTGCAATTTTGGTTATTCCTCGAGACAGAAAATAATAACAAGTAGTAGTTGAGGACGGGGAGTTTAACAACTTCCAGCCATCCGAAAAGCATAGGAAACTAATCCATATATATATATATATATATATATATATATATTATCATTATTTCATAGCTAGTTAATCACAAAGTGGAGTAGTTGAATGATGCCGCAAAATGGGGGGAGGGGGCACTATCACCTGATGTACCATTCTGCGGTCGTCGTTTGTATTTTCATGATGCTTCATTCTTACGACGACTACATCTTAACTTCATTTATTATTTTGTTAGCAACATTTTACATATGTTTTTATTCTTTACAGTCTTTTTTGATGAAATCTGATGAAGATCCAACCGAGACCATGCAAGCATTTATGAGACTTTGTTTGCTTAAAGACAAGGTGCAATGTATATTGTTATAGTTTGTTGTCATTACACTCGCGATTTAATTATAGCCCTTCTCCTCCTAAGTATCATCCATCCATCATCTTGTTATTTCTACGTAAGGAGGGTGTCATTAATACGTCGTTAGTTAACCATTTTTTTATAAACATATATTCAAAATGTTATTAATATTTATTCTCATGTCGTCGCGTAGGATGCCTTCATTTTGGAGCCTATATTTCGCGATGATTTGTGGAAGGAACATATGACACTGCCTTTCAGTGAAAACAATGAGGAAGAAATGTGCAATGCAATGATCCAATGGGCGCAAAATAGGTACTTCCACGTTCACTTACTACTATTTTTTTGTGCTATATACTGACTGACGAAATAATAATAATAATAATTAAAAAATCACACGACGTCGTAACAACAATATAGGCTAGCAGGGTTCAGTAGCCCATTGGAAGAAAATCTAGCTGTACGCGAGTATGTGTCACATATCATCATGGCATGCATTCTCGTTAGTTCTCATCATAAGTCATAATGATATCATCCTCATATTTTTGGTGATGATGGTGATGATGGTGATGGTATTGTTGTTGATGATACGTAGATGGTGGCCTACTACTACTATATATATCTCCTCACTTTAGATCTTCTTTGTTTGCTACACAATCTTCAAACTGATTGTTAATATCATTATTATTATCATTATAATTATGATCACCTAATAAGGTCTGGGAGACTATTTCCGGGATCACGAGAGGAAGAAGCACTTGCAATCCGCATAGGCGAGCAGAAAGTAGTAGAAGCACCAGTACTAGCAGTCGTATAGTAGTAGTAATATATATAGCAGTATTAGTAGTAGCAGTGGTAGTGGTAAAAACTAATATTTATACATATATGTATATATGTGTATACTTTTGTATTAATATACTTGGTCAGATAATATTATAGGTGTATATTTGTGCGATGTGTGAAATATCAAAATTTTTGTAGTATTTGTGTGTATGTCAGTGTGTTTGTATTTGTGTACCAAATTTCCCTCTCCAAGCTGATATTAAGCATTTTTTTGGGTAATATAAGGCATTGAAGCATACAATTAGCATATTCCAGAGAAGGAAAAGCTCATTCGAACAGATTCAGTAACGAGGATATCTATCATCATATTTATTTATAAATGAAATATTATTTGCCACCTATTTAAACAAAGATAAACACACGCACGCACGCACGCACGCACATAAAAATAATTGTAAATGTCGGTGAGATAATGTGTGTGTGTGTGTGTGTGTGTGTGTGTGTGTTACGAGTGGGCATGTACAACGAGTAGATACTTTTATATTATAGGCGATGATCTACGCTGTAAGCGTATTATTCGGGCAATTTTATACATCCAACCAAATACACTATAGGTTTTATCAAAAAAGAAGACTAATGAAGCTGAACTTGCTCACGGAGGACGGGCGTTCTACATTTGACCCCTTCAAAGACAATATCGCCTAGTATCACGGCTAATGCAACTACTACTGTGCAAGATCTTATTATTTATTATATATCCTAATGTGTAACTCTGTATGCAGCAGTGCATCATTGCATGATCCGCTCTCATAGCACATGCGCTACCCTGTGTCATATGAGATGGATGGCAATGAAAAGATTACATTTTTTCAATCGTCATCCTCTAGTCCTAATCATGTAGCTCTAGAGCTGTGCAATACGGCGGATACAGCACTAAGATTTGATTGTTTGATTCTGCGATTTTGTATTTCAGCATTCACGTTTGTGGCCTTTTAGCATTGTCTAGTTGTTGTTACGCCCGCGTCACGTGCTAAATGTACATCGTCGATGACAAGTGTGTCACACTATGAGCTAGAGACGGATGTAACAAATGTGATTTTTTTTTATTGTCATCCTGATGTAGCTTTGCAAAGCACATCAGCCACAGCGCTCAAGATGATTTGCTTTGTCTCCACCATCATGTCTACTCATTGCATGTGAATGCATCGTGTCGCACACGTCGTGCACACATCACAGCGTAAACAGGCAAGCTGCTGCAGCGAGGCAATTGAACGTTGCTGATGATTACGACTTCCCATTTTTGACATTTCATGCTCAAGATCGCGCGCAAAATTGACAAATTGTTTTCTTCGGATTTTCCGCAAGGGTGGGTCGGGTGGGTTCAATTGCCTCGCTGCAGCAGCTTGCCTGTCTACGCTTGTCCTCGCTTGGCCCGTTGGGCCGCGCTCGGCCAAACTGCGACAAGCGGCGCTGCTGCAGCGCTCAGCAATTGAACGTCACTGATGACCACGTCGTCGAGAGACAGAGCCAGCCCGTTGGAGAGCCAATGCGTGAGCCATCGCCTCGTCGTTGTTGGTGTCTAGCCGTTGCAGTGGTGGTCGCACCGAATGCAGAAGCACGTGTGCTCGACTGAGGCGCCAGTCGTGGAGCAAAGCATCACGCAATCTTCCCGGGTTGACCTCGGTCATTGGTTGACAGCAGTGGTGTTTGAAGAAGGCATGATGTGAGGACCAGTCACCCATTTTCAAGACCTGTGGCAGTGGAACGCCGTGCGCCATCTTGCAAGACGCCGAAGTTGCTTTGAGTGAGTGCGAGAACGGGACGAACCGGCCGTGCAGGTCCAAGGGCTTGAGTGTCTCTCGGGCGATGATTCCGGAAAGGGTGTCCGGTTGCAGGGGTTCACGGAGGCTGCGGTTGAGTTGTGTGAACAATGGTTTGGCGGGTCTGTGATTCCTTCCGGTGTCATCCGGTGACCCGGCTTTGTCCGCATTCCCGATGGGTGCGCGGGATGAAATGCGGAGTGTGCGAGTCTCGTCGATGCAGCCAATGGTTGCGAGCACCGGGCATGGCGCTTCTGCGAATCTGTTTTCGGTGAGGCGAATCCAGTTGCCGCACAGGCGGCCCTTGGCCAAGGCCGTTTTGGCGTGAAACGGTCGTGGCTTCAGCACGATGAAGTCGTGCTCGTGCAGGGTCTGATGCTGACGCAGGTAGCCACATCGGTGGAACGTGTCCAGGTCCGTGAACCTGTGTTTGCGGGCCCATTCCGGTGCATCGAGTCGATGCACCGTGAATTGCAAGGATCTGTCGTCTCTGAAGTGTCTGGCGAGGTCAGAGAAGCGCTCAGTGCCGAGCAGCATCATCGCTGCGATGAGACGTGCTCGTCGGGCCTTCGCAGTGTCCTGGCGGTGCAGTGCGCACGTCTGTCGCAGTGCGTCGTGGACGTTTGGGACGTCTTCACGTGGTGTGGAACCTTGCAGTTTGCGGGCCACAGGTTTGGAGGTGTTTCGGATGATGTCCGTGGGTGTGGCGTGCAAGGTCTGAAGGCAATGGCCGACCGCAGCGGCCGTTTGTTGGAAGCGTGAACCGCTTCCACGTGTGCGACGTGTGTGGGTCCCGAACGCCGCGAGAAGAAGAGCTGGCATCTGGTCTTCTGAAGAATTCGGAGGTGTCGTTCGCAGTGCAGCCGGATTCTCCGAAGTGCACTGTCGGAGGGCCTTCCATGCAGCATTGTGATTGGACACAATGGACGCTGCGATCCGTTGGAGGAGTTGAGCCTCGTGCGGAACTTTGCGCGCAATTTCCGCTTCCCGGATGGCCTCACTGAAATCCAACTCCAGCCGGGACAAGACTTTTTGGATTGGTTCATTGCTTTCACTGTGCGTGGGTGAAGGATGTGAGGCAGAGACGTTGACAGGCGAGTGATTCTGTTGAACCATTCCACGCTGGGCCACAGCGGTGCGAGCACCATCGCTGTCTCTTTCGTCTGTTCGATTTTGTTGAGCAGGGAGTTGGTCTGATTGAGGTTGAGCACGATGAGCGTCTTGGGGTGTGTGATGAAATCGTTGGTGAAGTTTGTGACGCCGAGATGTTTGCGCATGGTGCGGAATGTTTTGTGGGCAATGGTCCACCGCAAGCGGCCTCTTGCCGCTCGGACACCTGATGCCAGCGTTTTCGTTTCCGCGAGGACGGAGGGGGATGTGGGCAGACCTCGTGACAGTCGGTCTGACAAAGAGTTGCTGTGAGGTGGCACGCAACGCAGGTGGCGGTCAGCAGTGTGTCGGTGGACACAGCCCATGAGAACACTTGAAGTGACAGGTGGCGCAGGGATTCATCACGTGAACCCCACTTGTTGAGCGCCGCTGCTGCCACGGAGTTGTTGCACCGAACGTTGAGGTGGGAACTTTTGACCTTGTGTTGGCATCGTTGAATTGACTCCCAAACCGCAAGCAATTCTTTGCAGGCGATCCCTTTCCGCCGTTCGCGGCGGGATGAGTGTCTGTGCCAGTGCGGTGGACGAGCATCAGACAATGGTACCCCAGCCATCATCAGATCAGATGCATCGGGTGCCATGGCGGTGATTTCGTGGTGGGTGCACCTGGCGGACACTGGTCTGGCGCGGATGCAGGATGGGCATGCCAGCCACCATGTGAGCTCCGCCTGAGCTCGTGGGGTCAGTGTCGCTCTTGCCGCGTGGTTCCATCCCGCCTTGCGGATCACCTGTGTTTGTGTGTGGCAAAGGTGAGCTGCGTGCAGGCGTCCTTCTTTGACTGCGGGCAATGAAGCGATCACTTGCCCGATTGTTGACGCGAGTGCATTGAGTCTCAGTGTGTTGGCGGCGTTTTTGTTGATGAGGCACTTGCGCACTTGTTTGGTCACTTTCTCAGCCTTTGCTTTTGGCATGGACGTGCTCAAAGTGTTGGTGTTGATCGTGAATCCCAGGTGGGTGATGGTGCGAGATGGCTTCCAAGGTGATTTGTGGTTTTTGAGGGGTGCGTTGAGGATTCGGAAGGCCCATCGCAGCGCTTGTGTCCACGAGTTTGCCACCTGTGGTCTGCATCTAGGAAGTTGCATGCAAACGTCGTCGACATGCGAGAAGAAGTCGACCTGTGGAAAGCAGGTTCGCAGGGTGGTGAGGCAGGGTGCTGACCACGCTTCCCAACAAAGAGAGGACGAAGAGGGCCTCGACAAATTTTGAGGTCTGCGCATCAACAGCGCCCAAGATCACATCCCACTGCAGACAGCGGACTGCAAAAAACTCTGCGCGCAACTCAAGCTGCTCAGCACGCTGCCGAAACCACCCACCCTGGCGTCATTTCTCATCAAACAAGGAGCCGCTGACATCCGCGAACTGTTCGAAGACTGCTGGTCGGCATCCAACTTGGCTTGCGCAGCTGCCGCAGAAATTCACGTTGAATTGGCGAGATTGCTCAATGAAGGCAAGCTCGAAAGAGAAGAAGAAATTTTCACAAAAGCCCGGCGTTCATCACTCGCAACAAGCAACGTCCCTGCCAGAGCTCTGCAACAATGCAAACACATCGCCAAAAAACAAGCGCTCAAATCCACTCCGAAGCCGGGCACTTCCAGAGACAACGTGCCATCCGCAGAAGAAACGAAAACACTCAACGCGGAACTCGACGCTGACAAAAAACTTCAAAAATGCAGCCAACTCCCAGGAACTCACCGACGCAAACCGAGACGTGACAAATGGCTCAACTTCAGTCCGTTCCAATGCAATCCAACCGGACGTGGCCAAAGGGGCCGCGGCAGGGGCCGCACTTTCCGAGGAGGACGGAACCGTCGAGGCCGCCGATGACGTCCCAATCGGAACCACTTGCCCTGTTTCGTCTCGTGCTCAAATCAGGATCATCCCTGACGCAACAGGTGCACAACTCAGGCTGCAAGATGCCGTTCACAACCGAACCGAAACTTGTCCGCCCGTCTGCTTGTCAGAACCGAAGCAGCAGCGACGACGCCAACCCACACGCGAAGGCTGCAAAACCCTCATCGAGGAGGGCAAAGCGACAATGGCAACAAACGACTCTGAGGGGTTCATCTCCCCCTCTTTCCTGATTCCTGAAAAGAAAAAGGGCGAACATCGCCTCGTGTCGGATGTGCGTCAGCTCAACAAATGCGCACTTCACGTGCATCAGAAGTTCAGAACACTGGACAATTTCCTGAACAACCTGCAACCTGATCAATGGCTGCTCACCGTGGACGCGTGTGTGTGATGTGCAAGCACATCACACACGACTCATCCGATGGATGTTTCAATGCACCAATGCATCCACAGCATCGCAAATGCTTCCGTTTTGTGGCAGGGTCGGTGTGTTGCCAGCCAGAACGCCTGCCAATGGGATGCACAGGATCAATGGCGGCGTTCGGTTTCTGACTCTGCTAGGAGAGAAAGGAGTTGGTTTCCTTGCAGATTGGGTTCTTGTTGCTTGCTTCATTCCGGGGCGGACATCCACTGCGCGGGGCTGGCACGACCTTGAGCGCGGGAAATCTGAAGAAAACAATTTGTCAATTTTGCGCGCGATCTTGAGCATGAAATGTCAAAAATGGGAAGTCGTGATCATCAGTGACGTTCAATTGCTGAGCTGCAGCAGCGCTGCTTGTCGCAGTTTGGCCGAGCGCGGCCCAACGGGCCAAGCGAGGACAAGAAGTCGGCGCGCAAGCAGCAATGCATGGCACCTAGATGCGTCTACGTCAAATGATGAAATGATGCGTCTGCTCACATGCACGCATGCTAGCATGTGGCGGGATGTGAGTGTGCGCATGTGCATGATGTCTAGTAGCTCTGCTAGCTAGCTAGAGCTAGCCATGGATTAGGGATCAGTTGCACAAAACGTGCTTGCGTTGCGACACATGCTAGCACGGTAGTTGAGACTGATGGATGAAATGCAGTGTGTGCAAGCGCTGGCAGCCGCGCAGCTTTCTAGCTTTGCACCATCCGCCGTGGCCCGCGCTCGCCGTGCACACATGCGCTGAACACGCGCGCACTGCACCAGTGCAGGTGACACACACAGACAAAGTGCAATGCAAATCATCTGAACATCGCATGGTGCAGCGCAGGCAATCTGAGCTTTCCAGCTTGTGCATGCGGTGGCACACTGAACGCTGCTGCACGGCGCGACCTTGCTGCGCAGCACACCGTGGAGCTCGGGTGGTTGTGGTCCTGCACGTGATGCCGCACGCGCTTGTGCGTGCACGCCGTCACTGCTCACCAGAACAGCAAGTGGGTGCTGGGCACGCACGAACGAAGTGTTTTCAGATGCACAGATGTCTAGCTGTGCACGTGATCACGTCATCACGCGTGACGCATGTGAGCGAGTGAACGAACTGAAGTGCAGTGTTTCCGATGTGGAACCGTTGAACGCAAGGCCATCGAGAAGAAACAAGGATCACCCGTCCGCCAGTGCTGTGGTACCCGCACGACACGATCTTGCCATCGCAGACAGCGTCGAGCAGAACACACGAATGTGTCTGGACGTGCAACATGGCAACGCACGAACGACAGAAGAAAAAGAAGAAAAAGATCACAAGAAGTGTGCGAAGCAATGAAGCCAAAGGACTTTGTGGAGTTTGGTGATTGCCGACACAGACCTCCATCAGCGAACCCTGCGACAACACCGCAAAGGAAGATTTTTGGAGAATGAGCGAGTGAACGAGTGAACGAACGAAGCAGCACGCCCATCACGAAGGCAAAGTGTTGCAAGAATGAATGCAGCGGTTCATGTGAGCGGTCGATGATCATCAGAAGTGACGCCAATGACAGTAAACGCATAGAATTTCACCTTGCGACATGACAAAACAGACATTTCTAGGTACAAATTACGGCAGTAAACAAATAAATCCCCATTGATTGATTTCACTGCTCAACATTTGAATGAGAAGAAGTGTTTCCTGAGCTGTGCACCTGGAAACTAACATCGATCGGAAGGGCGCGCATTTAGGATTTCGATTCCCAATGGGTGAAGGCAGCAGAAGGCTGATGCATTGGCCCCCCCTCTTGGCGACGGCCCCCACTCGTCTTGGATACTCCCATCGTCTTCGATCGCGCAGAATAGCCATGATGGTTGTGTTGACAACGCTGACTGGGATGTGGCTAGGTCATGGAACAAGATGGACTGAGCAGCGTCGAAGTAGCATCCTCAGATGGTAGTGCGTGCGCAGGCATGCGTGTTTGCGTGTGTCTTTGGGTGTGTGTGTGTGTGTGTGTGTGTGTGTGTGTGTACATGTGTAAGTGTAAGCGTGTGCGTGTAGAACTTGGACTTTGCTAAAATTTACCACCTTTTTTCCTATTGGGGACAGGCGAGAGGATATCAAGCGACCACGCTACGGTAATGATAATGGTGGACGACAAAGGGCTGCTGACAATAGCTGCTACGATTTCTCATTCTTCCAAACTCTCTCCCGAAGGCTCCGAGGTATTGTTATTATCATTTTTTGAACTATATTCGATGTTTTTGTAGATGTAAGGGCTGGAAATACAGCATGCGAGAGGCACTTTCTCGCCTACTAACCTTACTAGTAGTTTTTAAACTACTTTGATTGTAGGCTGTTTTTCTGACTCGCATTAGATTCATTTGAATAGACGGCGATAGTTATCACAGTTTAGTTCCAGCTTGATGTTGTAGTAGTAGTAGTAGTAGTAGTAATAGTCGTAGTAGTTCCTGAACACACAAAGGATTAAAGATGCGGATGATGATGAGGAGATCTGTAAAAGCATCATCGGCTTGTCGTTTGATATGAGGAGGACTTCTTCTAATCCCCCTGTCGTTTGATGTTATTTCAGGGGGAGATTCTCAATTTCATTATGATGAAGCTAATATCAATTTGGAGGATCATAGCACCCTTTACCAGGCACCAGATCCACTACCCCCAGAGGCTGAGGCTGAGGCTGAGGCTGAGGCTTCCTCCTCACCGTACAACCAGCTAGCCATAGGCAGGGAGGCTCCTTCCTCATCGTATGACCAGCTAGGTACCACCGAGGTTCATGGCGGTAATGATGATCATCCTGCTACTCGGATGATGGCGGCGAATAATAAGGGCGTCGTCGAGGAAAGTTATCGTAACGTCATGCAATATCCGAACTACATGCTAGAGAGGGAACAACATTCTGACCAGGATCCTACGGAACAACAATCAATGATTCCACCAGATGCACCAACCTACGCTGTTGATGATGAGGACATCATTGCTAGACACGACGACGATGTTCTTCCTCCTCCTCCTCCTCGTTCGGATCCTTATAATAATAATAATAACGTAGCTGCTCACCCCGAGCAAGACGTCAGCAGAATTTTAGAAGAAAATTTTGGTACTGAAGAGGGTGCAATACTACAATCCCTGCCTGTTTCTAATAATGATGCTGAAGATTTGCACAGACAAGAAGAGGGAGAAGCCATGGAGGAGGAGGAGGAGGAGGAGGAGGAGGAGGAGGACATTGGACTGGACGACTGGGATGAAGAGGAAAAAGAGGAGGAGCAGGAGGAGGATGAGCACGAGAAGAAAAATGATGAAGGAGTGAATGACGCATCAGTGAAATCAGAAGATATTTATAACAATGGCAAAGTAGAAGCAGGAAGTAAAAATAGCGTTAATATCAGCAGCAGCAGCAGCAGCAACAGCAACAGCAAATACTTTAGGAACCGCATGTCGGAGATCGACATTAGGTGGGTGGGGTACTAATGAATGGTATAATATATATATATATATATATATATATATATATTATACGTAAGTATGAGGTCTACATTATATGGGATGGGATGGATGCTAATAATAATGTTTTTTTTTTCTGCTCTGTACGTATATATTTGTGTTCGTTACTTTTCCTTTCCTCTTTCAAGAATTGATCATGGCATTTTGCCAAACGGTTCCTTCCTTCGACCCGCACCCCCCCCCCCCAACCCCTTTCCCTCCCTGGGGGCCTTCCTCTTTGATAGTTAATCTAAAGTTCAATCTACTACTTCTCTCATAATATCACGCTCGTTTTATTTAATTTTAACCAGTCCGTCCTTTTTCCGGTGGGTTGCGCTTCAAGCAAAGGAGATTGCCACGTACTATTATTCTCTCTACTAATCTGATGAAATTCTATATGGATGGGGATTATAATATGTACATAGTATTCGCAAATCCTCTTATTGAGCACAATGGTTACTTATGTTCTCATAAATTTCAGCTACATAATTCAACGCTCACGATGTTTTCCTGCTGGGGAAGTATATAGCGGCAGTCCTGGAGTATCATATCTTCTCTACCGATTAGCCAAAACCCGTAATAATAATAAATATTACGTCGTTACGTCAGCTATAATAAATTGGGGAAAGAAAATTAAACTCGACGTTACGTCAGCTATAATCAGTGGTGGGAAATATATTAAAATAGCTTGATGAAGAGATAGAAGAAGATGATGATGATAATGAGGGCAAGATTGTAGTAGTGTATATAACGCCATTAGTATATGTAATTAGGCGAAAATATCCTCCCCCCCCCCCCCCCCCCCATGATTCCATGTCTCAAATTGTTATTGTCATTATTCTTATTATTATGATCCTATTCGATGAAATATAGACTGTTAATTGAAAGAGCATAGGATCATCATACAGCAGCGGCAGTAGTAGAAGCAAGCACCAGAACAAATAATACGTTGTCGTATTTGTTGTTACTACGCTCATCACATCCTCCAGGCTATGATGTACTAATAGATATTTATTCCAGGCAATTCAATAAGTACGAGAAAAAACGATTTCTTAATAGTGCTCGGGTTCGAGGAGTTCGAGGTCCTCCTATAGATGATAGTAGTAGTAGTAGTAGTAGTAGTAGTAGTTATTATCATTATTATTATTATTAGTATTATTATTATTATTATTAGTAGTAGTGGTAGTAACGATATTATAACAACAACCTCCTCTCTTCACATGGCGCTGCTGCAAGAATTGAAAGATGAGATGAATCAACACATGGATGAATGCACTAAATGAATGCATGCATGTATGCGTAATGATGACGATATAATATATAATCTATGAAGGCACTGCTCCTAAAGAATGGTACGAAGATCTACGTTCTTACGCATGTGGTGTGCCTTGTGGTCTCGCAGGGGTGGGCCATTAGAAGATACTAAACAATATTAACTAACACTACAAGTACTCAACCTTAACTTAGTTGCCATCGATATTCTTCCTCCTCCTCCCCCCTTCCCCCCTCCTCCTGCACCTTTTCGTTCTCCTTCAACCTCTTCTTCTTCTTCTTCTTCTTCTTCTTCTGCTACTGCTTTCGCTAGCATTATCGTTACGGCATAGTTGGTAAAGTGCTTCTATTTGCTTACCTTAAACTGCTGATGCTGTTGTTTCTTGTAACGGTCAGGTTGCATACGTGAATGCAATCATTGAAAGAGAGCATGAGCGCTTGAGAGGGACCACCACCAATAATAACAACACCAGCGGTAGTAGTAGTAGTAGTAGTAGATGTGGAAACAACACGATGGTTGAAGAAGAAGAACAACAACAACAGGGAGATGATGATAACAAATGGAAATCATCACTATCGGAAAAAGACACTACTGCTGCTGCTTCCATACCGTTATTGGTGAATGGAACAGCGTCAAATGTCATCAACGATACTATGGTAGTAATGATATGATAGATATGTTATATATTAACGATGTATGTCTACTAATTTTATGGAAATTCATCTATTTCTTCTGATCCAAACAAAAGGATGATTTTTAGTGGTAAGGTTCCAATTATTCTCTTATATTTCCGAGAACACCAACAACAAACAAAACGTGTGCATTCACATATAAGTGAATATTTCTGTATTTTCTGATACACACACACCCTCCTAACACATATTTATATGATATATATATAAATATATATATGTGTGTGTGTGTGTGTGTACATTTAAATATATATATATATATATATATATATACATTAGTTTAGGAATCATTTCAAATTCCAATTTGAAAATTGTCCCTTGATAGTGCTGTTGACACACACAGAAACGCATGACTTCGGACGATTATCTGGCTAGATTTTCCTCCTATGCCCCTTACGCGCTGGGAAAACTATTTCAGCGTCAGTCATCTACAACCATTTTTCAATATATTCTACTACGGCCATAACTGCGACTGAATATTATTGTTGCCATAATTATAATAATACCGATGCAACCTACCTACTACTATGGGATTTTTTGATCATCATATAGTTAGTAGTAGTAGCCGTAGAGGTGCGTTTGTTATCGTATACAAATGTATACAACAAATATAAATTAGAGGTGCGTTCGTTATCGTATACAAATGTATACAATAAACATACAATTCATAGATGATGGCTTCCTGTATGGAAGGGCCGGCTACTTGCTCGCGACAATTTCCCTGCGAAAGATATTCAATGACACCAAAGGCCTTCTTTCTGATCAAACAGTATTGCTACTTATATATGCGCGGAACACACACACACACACACACACACACACACATAATTTTTAATATATATATATATATATATATATATATATATATATATAATGTAAAAACGGGAGCGTGTCCAGGAGAGGAGAGAGAGGGAGAGAATGTGGAACACAAAATACTGTTTTTTGGCTCATCTCTCTCTCTCTCTCTCTCTCTCTCTCTCTCTCTCTCTTTCTCCTAATCAACCAACCGACAGCAAACAAATTTTTTGGGTTGATTGGATTGTATGTACACGCTGATGTGATAATAATTCATGTTGTATACCGCTACTACAACATAGATCGAGTTGCTAATTCGGAGACTCGTTGAAGAGGTCCGTCCTTTTCATAATCTGACTTCTTCTGGCATGATGATCATAACAACAACAATTTACTGTCTCTACTACTGATAATATACCTTCTAGCAACAGTAGGAATCATACATTACCAATCAACATCGTACGATAGCAAAATAACAAACACTATTGATTTGTTTATGGATTGTTGTAAAAGTATTCTAGTAGCAACAAGAAAGTTTTAAGATGTATCCATCATCTCACTACTTTATCTTCAGACCCATCCATCACACTCTGCACATTTTACTTAATACAACATCATGATCATCACCTTTTATTTCTCAGGGAAGGGCACGTGTTAGAACAGTGAAGAACAGAATAAAAAATATGGGGAATCATCAGGTACAAGTAGAATCATGACCACGAAAAAAGAGAAAGAGACCAGAAGAGGAAGAAGAACAAGAAGAACGAGAACAAGAAAAGAATAACATACATACAATAATACTTTTCTTATTATCATCGTTGTTGGTTCAATGGTACATGGGCCTACTAATACATATGGGAGGCATTCTACATGTACATTTATAAAGTATATTGAGTTCTTTGAGTATGTATCATATTATATTTGAAACTTCTTTTTATCAGGACACAAATATGCAGGAAGAAAAAATGCAAATAGAGGTAGAAGGTGCTAGCTACTTAGCGGATTTTTGGTGCCCGAGTAATATTATAATGAATGCTACATGCATTTATTGAGACACATCATACGTTCTCCTTGTATAATAACAAACGCAGGACTTGCCCTTAATGTACGGTATTGAAGATTCCGTATATTTGGGTGCTGCCCATGGACTAATAGGTGCGTACCTCTTTCTGTTGCATGCACTTATATTTTATTCATCATGAGCATCATCTTCAAATCATCGCCATGACCATCATCATAATTGTTGATTTTCTGTTGTTTGTTGCAGGAGTGCTGATGTCTCTATTATCATGTCCGACCGGTATCCTCAATGAGTGCACAGAAGCCACCGTGAGTAGTAGTAGTAGTAGTAGTAGTAGTAGTTTATATTTTCAGGAAATAAGACGATCGATCAAACAAGGGCGTGGGGGAGGGGGATGGAGGTGGAAAAGATGGTTGAGATTTTAACTGAAGTCCAATGAAACATAAAATTGATTCATCTGCAACTATTATACTGGGATGAGATATTTGTTCTTCCGTTATTCTGTAATTATATTTAGAGAAAATGATAGATAATATTCACCCCCTGTTGTCTTCCTCTGATATCAGCAATTCATTCATGAGTCCTTGAATGCGATCTTAAAATTGTCACCCTCTAGGTACACGTCTTACAACCTATTCAACACCCAAATCATGAGCAATACTACAACACAAAATATGGTCACAGAGCAAAAAGAACTTCGTTGTTATAAAAATAATAATCCTTCAGGGGAGGAGGGCCAGGCAAAGAAAAATACGACTTCCTCTCACTCCTACGAGTTTCTGATGACGGGACTGCTTCGACCGAGAAGCTAGATGATGATGTACAATGGGCTCATGGGGCAACTAGTATGTCATTATATCGTTTCTGTTTAGTTTGTAGATTTTATTTTAATTAAATAAATAAACAATGCCATAAAAAGACTTAAAACAATTGTTACAACTAGTGATTGTCGTTATTCATTGCGGTTGTCTGATTGGCTTGCTTGTTCGCTGCAGGTTTGGTGATGCTGTTTTGTAAAGCTTACTCTGTGTTTGGAAAAAAGAAGGCTTTCCTCAACGAAGCTAGGAGAACTGCAAATATGGTGAAGAAAAATACTATGATATTCACATGTCTTTGAGGAACAAGGCATATGAACACTAGATGTAGCCTGAACGTGTGCAATACGTCATTGATTGGGAAACTACGTGTTGTATGCTGTAATTGTTAATTTCCACACACTAAAGATATGGCACAAGGGCTTAGTGAAGAAATCAGCAGGTAATCAACACAATGAAATTGCACGTATAAAAATGACTGTGTCATCTTGTGACAAAGTTATCCCATATTCCTTAAAGTCACTGCTCCATTTTCATAAACAATGACAAAAAAGTTTTACTTATTCTCACTTGTTCTTGTGTTTCTGCTCGGTGATGATGTTGATTTTGCAGGCCTTTGTCATGGGGTGGCAGGGAATGGGTCAAATAAAACGTGCTATTCGTTAAAATCGCTTTTTGATTCTCGCCTAAAATTACGACGTTTTTACTTATATATCGAACAAAGTAGTTACTTTACATTGAATTAGTTTGTTCAAAACATTGATTGAAAAAACATAGGTATGCATTCTTAAGCATGGCAAGAGTTACTAAGGGAATCGAACAATGTCGCTGGCTCGGTATAAGCGACAGAACAGAAAAAGGAGAAATTAAAAGAGGAGAGTGGGAGTAGCAATAACTTACGGAATAAGATTTTTGTACAAAATATCGATAGTAGGAAGAAGGAAAAAGATGGTGTGGTTAGGAACAAATTTTCATAATTATCAAGACATTAACACAAAATTGTGAAAGGGCGAGCTGGAGCGTTTGCGTTGTTCCTCTGTGGAACAACTAGTCCCATGGAAGAAATAACAGGGGTGGGAATAGGCTCATCACAGTCTCCATCGTTCAATTTCTCCAAGGTACAAACAACATAATACATGCTGACAAGAATAATTATATACATATATAAATCATGGAGATGATGGTTGATTGATCATGATGATGATGATGATGATGATAATAGCAATTACGTAGAATTTTGTAATTATGTGTAATTAAAATTGACAAGACAGTTATGGAGTAAGTCGACACATATTTGTCAGGCTGAAAGTTAATTAAATCTTATTTGTTTCCACCTGCTGCATTCTCGTTTTACCCATAGGAATGGTGGGAGAATGTCCTCGCCGAGAGGAAATATCTTGACGTAGATTATGCTGCATTGGATGCTGCTCTTGCTGCTACTGTTTTATTCTATTGTCGCTAATGTAGCATGGCCAACACATGAAAGCGATTGTGTTGTGGATGTTACACACACACACACACACACACACACACACACACGCATATGTGCTGAATATATATATATATATATATATATATATATATATATAGAGAGAGAGAGAGAGAGAGAGCACTTATGAATGTGTGTGTGTGTGTGTGTGTGTGTGTGTATAAAAAATAGACAAAACCGGAGCAGGTACTTTTAAATCGTCAGTACAGCTACTACGCGCAAAAGGATAAGGGAATTTCGACTGAAATGAGGACTATGCTAATGCCAGAGTACAGACTGCACTTTCACACATAATACATTTGTGTTTGTTGACGATTATGTTGAGGCATAAAACATGGATGAATTTTACACTGTATTCACAAGAAAATAATATAATATCAAGATTACATATCGTATTCTCTCATTGCGCCTGCTTGCCATCAATGATACGAATCAAAAGAGGAAAACAAATAAAATGTGGAAGAACCTCCGCCTTACACGCCATTAATCACGGCAGGTCTTCACTTAATACAGCACAGCAGAAAAGGACTATCGCAGAATTCAGGCCAAATGAAAGCACGCCACTTGGAGATTTTGAGCCGGATGTTCTTAAACAGTAAGATACTAAAGTTATGAAGTAAAATAGTATTAACTACAAACAGTAATTATCAAATTAATTTGCAAGAGGAAAGAGAGGAAGAGAGAAAGTTTGCAATTTGATTTGGTGTTATTGTGTGTATCTACACGGGGTTGGAGTCGAATTTTGGTCATGTTATCAAATAACGTGAAGATAGCTTCACGATAGTTATATGATTATCGAGGAAGAATTTGTCATAAATTAGTTTGATTATCTTTTCGTCTTTTCTTTATTTGTCTCTCCTGAAAAACCTTCGGTTATCAATATTACCGCTACTACTACTACTACTAATAATAATAATAATAATAATATCACTATGACTAATACTTTTCATTTTTGCTGCTGCTTGCTAGTACCTAATAGAATATTGATAGCTCCATTAAATCACCATAAATTACAACAGTCTCACTATCATGCGGAAAAATCATACTGGCACTCCTGCGAATATATCTCGCTCATATTTCACAGAGGTAGTTTAGAAGCTTTCTTAGAAAGAATGGCAAGTAGTTAATGGATCTGAGCAGTAAAAGCTATTCTGCGATATGCAGTATACTATTGTAGTTGAGGCTGTCGGGAAAGTGAGCATTTTCGAAGAAAATTTTACCAATAAATTAGGAAATCGACAAAATATAGTCTATATTTGCACATTAAAAAACATTTAAATACTAACAATCAAAATATTGCATTGATCGATATAAAAAAGGATGGCGTAACCTACTGGATTGGACCTTACAGAAAATGTGGCATAATGGAAATTCGAGTAATATTTTTAATAAGGAGGAGGAGGATGTTGATAATGAGAAGTCTTATAGACGTAAGAGATATTTATTTTTCTCTTTGAACAATGAATTCCGTCCTAAAGACACAAGTGGTTGTGTTTCGTATTATTTTTGTAAATGGCAATGCTGCAAGGCAAGGTTTGCCAGTCTTGCAGTGGCAATGCGAACAAACTGTGAAGTGAAAATTCTATTTATTTACCATAGTTTAATTGATGAAACGGTGGTGGATCACTTCTTAATTGCCAACACAAACCTTGTTGATCATTTCTATTACGCCTCTTTACAACTGTTTACGCTTATACACTGACGTACGTGATGCATAGGGAGACCAAGTCCTCTTCACTGAGACGAACAATACATACAATTTAAGTGAATCATCGTTGCAGCAGCAGAAACTGCAGCAGCATACTTCAGATAATGTGATACACACACACACACACACACACACACATATTATATATTTATAATATAGTAAATGTAGGGTAAAGTTGAGGAATATATATCCATATATATATATATATATATATATATATATATTGTATTACAAGGAGGAGGCACACACAATATGTACATATATATATATATATATATATATATATATATGTGTGTGTGTGTGTATGTCAAAATAATCATTATTCGACGATATCTATCATCAGTCGCTATCTTCACTTCAAGTTATGGGTCCTTACACTGAGGAAGCTGCACGAGATTTGAAGAATTTGACAAAGGTCATCCTTGTCGCCCATATGTGTTCCACTTATGGTTATGAATGCCTTGTCAAAGTATATGAAATTGAGCTTTGAGGAGGAGGACTTGTAATAAATCCTTAGTTGCATGATGGCAGTGTTCAGGAAAGGTCTCTCTTTTGAATATTGCATGTGTTGTAATAGTACGAGCTCAAAGAGTATGGCGAGGCTTATAAGGTGATAGAAACATGAATTAGAATTCTAGCATTAAAGAGAGCCAAGTTCTAGCAATCATCTCTTGTTAATTTGTAACAACAAGAATCTGAATTTTTGATAATGATAAAATATGAAGAATTTAATTAAGATTGATGAAGGACTTTACGAGTCAACATTACACTAACTCTTTGCACGTGCTCTTCTATCTCCCTTCCCCCCCCCCTCTCTTTCTCTCTCTGTCTATGCCTGTGTGTGTGTGTGTGTGTGTGTGTGTGTGTTCTTAGAGTATAAGAAGCTCCGAGAAACTTGATGGGCAAGAAATGGAGCAGGTCGTAATTTTATACTTCCCTTAATGCTTCCCCTGCATTAAGGGAAGTGATATATATATGGTCATTAGATTGGGCTGTCTCTAGGGACTTTAAATAAAATACTGTTTTTTTTAAAGAGAGACGACTTACAACAGCTCAATAGCTGCTTGAGTTGATTGTAAAATTTCCATTGCAAAGTAGATGGAAGTTTGGCGCGGTTGTGACCCACTAGCCTAGTCTAATAGTCGTAAACAAAAACTCGAAATAGAAGCAATTCTTGCGTTCAAATTTTAGTAATTGAGGATAATACACCCACAGAACTACTCGTAACTATCATGGTTACACGTATCAATGCGCTACGTAATATTGGGGGTATTATTCACTACTAAGACACAACATTCGAGTAAATCTGTATCAATAACTTAAGGAGGAAATGACGCCAATCCCTGAGACTGAAGAAGAGGCTATCTTCCAGGCAATTTTAAGGGAGAATGCAACAATGGCTCTTTTTTTGGAACTAGCCAAAAATAAAACGCTTGAAGACCTAAACCAAGGTTTGTCGTTATTGGAAGCGATACCAACAAATGAATAAGAATTCGCACAGTGAGTTAATTGTATCTGTACACACACACACACACACACACACGCACGCACACACACACACACAGACACACAGGCTGACAAATATTATATCATATTTTCAAAACCACACGCACACACACATTATAATACACATATATATTATATGATCAAAAGACTAAAGATGAGGGTTGTAGAAACATAATTTATTGTTCATTTTAAGAATGAATTTCCAATTTTATTTGCATTCTTCACTAATACAATCGTTACTATTTTTAAAGCATATTTGAAAGCGGGAGTTTACCCCGAGCCAATGTTCAGTGATGCAAGAAGACGTATCCGAATGACAGCATATCTCAAGTTAGTACAACATATACGTACGCACGCATTCACGGAAAGGGAAAGAGACAACCAAGAAAGCGATGATACCTGCATTGACCAGAATCAAACCATCGAGTTACAGAAAGATTTGCATTATGACAACAGGTTCAATGCATCGCTGCCCCTTCCCCGTGTAGAATTTAGTGGCAAAAACCTTGCAATGTTCAAGAAGAACAAATTTATGTATCAGAAGCAGCAGCAACAGCAGGATATGGACACGTTTCAGGTATTGTAGGAATGCTACAACATATGTTCCATGGAAATTTGGATATCTAAAGATGTTTTTGCTCTTTCATCGCCTCAGTCCATTCATATACTGATTGCTCATTGTATCGATCGCTATTAGGATTCACCTTGATGACTAAGGCTGACTGGCCATTGAGCTTATTTGAGGGATTATCGGGTTATCAATTATACATGATATATTTATTATCCATTCGTGTTAAATGATTAGACCAAAATCTATACATGTGTAATATGCACACACACACACACACACACACACATGTATATATATATATATATATATATATATATATTGTATGAATATTAGGTGTAGCTGCCTTCTTAGCAGATCTCTCAAACTGGGCAAAGTCAGGATTCCCATTATTTGAAGTATGATTTTGCCTGATTCTAGAACCTAGTTGTGTACAAGGTGTCGGTGACACTACTTACGCATACATGATGTGTGTATGTGTGTGTGTGTGTGTGTGTGTGTGTGTGTGTGTGATATTGTGTATGATTGTGTGTGTACGCTGTTATGTGCATGCACACGTTCGTAATTTTGTTTCGTGCCTACTCTTTACAACTCTCTTGTGTGGATCTTGCATCCCCATAGATGATTTAATTCACACATTGCACCTACTGTGACCACATCAGCGGCGTCAAATGTGTGCACAACATAATAAACAAGTTAGAATGGTGTACGTGTGTGCATGAGCCCGTCAAGAAATGAGGCAAGCTAGTTCATAGTACGATACATGTTGCCACATCAGCATCGTAGGTACACGTACATGTGTACATGTGTGCGCGCATGCAATTAAATTTGTTCGGTGCCCATAGATGGTCACAGTGCATGGTGCGTAGTGCACCGTACACCACAACCGTCGATCAGCGATCAAATAAAAGCCAGAATCTGTGACCTGCGCGCCTGCTGTGAACATGGATCCAATAAGGTGGCAGGCATCACTAGCATCATGTGGACAATCATTGCACATTTGCTTGTGCACCATGCACAGACCTACATGCGATGCATGCAACTGCGCTGACGACATGTGCGCATGGCGCGCCTCTGGCTTCGCGGTCGAACATGAATGACATCTCCAGCGCTGCATGCTGGGAGTTGCATGTCTGTCACTCGCAATGACGATGCATGCTGCCGTATGCTAGCATGACATTGTTTGTTCGATGAACACTGTCAGCACGAATGCAATGCATGATCGAAATGATCTAGTTCCAGCTAGAGTTGTTAGCCGTTCATGTGCATGTGATGAATGTCAGCCCGCGCTGCTACCGTGTTGTCATGTGATTTTTCGAATGATTAATGATCTCAGTTGACGATGCAAGACCAAAAATCAGTCATACGCCTCTAGGCCTATTTATCACATAATGATCAAGTCATGCTAGCATGTCGTATACAATTAAAAACGAGACGTGCAGATGCCATGCGCATTGGTGATCCAACCTTGCGGACAAAAAGTATTGCACTTGTGCGTTTGGCTGCATGCACATGATGTCCGGATGCGATGTGTGCATCACATTTGTGTCGCTCTCTAGCTATGTGCGCATTGTGTCTGTTGTGTTTCCGCAGCGTTCTGATGTTGATCTCTAACAATATGGAGCGCTAGAAAGTGTTTCAGGTCATTTTGAAACGATGTAATTTTCAAATTTTGGAATAAAATTAACCCTAATGAACTCTGTACGCATGTGTCTGATGACAGCATGGGGATTTCGATGTGTATATAAATTGATAGCTACAAAATAGTGACATATTTAGTAAATACACATATATAGATGTACATGTACATAATATGTGTAATATTTGCGTGCGTGTGAACGAATCAAAATTTGACGGACATGCGGAAAGAAAGGTGGGGAATCAACCGAGTGTATTGATAACAACTCCACTAGCTCGACATTTACTCTAATATACGCGTTCAGATAGATTACGTCTTATAATCTTTGTATTCCATCGATTGATTAATTATTCTGAAGCTGCCTCAAGTTGCTCGATAAGACTAGCTTCGCAACGACCACCACCTACATAATTCAACATTTCGGGAACTGTGAAGATGTTAAACATTGTTATATATATATATATATATATATATATATATATATATCATATATAATTGTGTGTGTGTGCGCGCGCGCACGCACGTGCATGAATTTTATAGAATTTTGGAAGAACTGTCCGTCTCTCTCTCACTTGGTAATATAAATGACTATTAAGAAGAATGCTGTTTCGTTAAATACCAAGCTGTTTTATTTTGCTCCAGCGTCGTTCATATATTAGCAAATAAGCTTGCGATCTTGAAACCTGAAAATAAATGATATCTTATCATCATCTATACTATCTTCACCGTCGTCATTGTCCTCCTGCAGCACATAACAACGACCGAATTATGAATTGCTTCCTGTATTTGGCGATGAATAGTTTTTCTCTCTCTCCTCATCTGTGTTCATTATCAGTTGGGGCAGCAGCAGAATCAGCAGCAAAAGTAGCGATTTGTCTACCTCCTCAGCTGAAGCAACGGTCACCTGATGACATGATAGAACAAGAAGAAGAAGAAGAAGAAGAAGAAGAAGAAGAAGCAAAAACGACGACGATTTAATATAAACAGATACTTTAATTTTATCAAATTATTAAATGCTACTTGTTGCTTAAATTTGTAGCAGAATTTAAATCTTATCAAATTACTGCTGCTTTAATGCTGCTTGTAGCAGCAGCTTCCTATTATTATTATTATTATTATTATTATTATTATTAACCCCCCTCTTCTTCCTCCTCCTCCTACTACCTTTCTATCATTAAAGCAAAACCATGTCTCTGATGATAGATTAGAGATGATGAGAGATGGTGATGATAATGACCACAGATGAGAGATGGTCATAGAAGATGAGAGATAGTGGAAAAATCGAATAGTATATATTGCATCATTATCTCTTGTACATCCACTTAATCGAATAGTATATATTGCATCATTATCTCTTGTACATCCACTTTTAAGATCCGATAGCATAGCACCCCCAAACACGCACACACACAGAGGGAGAGAGAGAGAGAGAGAGAGAGAGAGAGAGAGAGATTAGGGAGAGGGGATGGGGGGGATATCATATGATGGTTTCGTCCCTGCATCCTAGAAGTCCTCCTCAAATCAATACATGGTTAAATGGATAAGTTACAAAGAATCTACCTTGCTGTTCGTTGTAGCCGTAAGAGGTGAAATGACCCTGAGGAATAATGATCGATATCATACCACAAAAAGATAGATGATGATCAATTTCATACCACCAAAAGATAGATGATGATCAAAATTATAATAATAATAATATCATTATTATTAGCAATACTGTGTTTACTGGCCATGAAATGTTAGATGTTAAATTGCATGCATGCATATCTGTAGAATCATCATCATCATCATCATCATCATCACCATCACCATCATCGTTGAAATGATAATTCTACCTGATTGAGTCCTCTCCCATGATGATTGACAACTCCAGTGAGGTCGTAGATGAACTTCTAATTACAATCATTCATTGATTCATTGATTGCTTGCTTGATGATGATTCGAAACAAGAACAATGAATGCGTCACACGTCTAATGTAGTATAGGCGGTGCTGCCTGGGCTAGAGCAAAACGACGACGTTTAACACTATTATTCGTTGCCACCTCTTACTACTACTACTACAACTTACTTCCGTCCTCTCTTCATCTTCTTCTTCATCATCTTCCCCCCCCTCCATTTCCAGGGGCTGTTGCTCGTGTTGTTGTAGATTTGGGACTAAAAAAAAAAGGAGCGGAAAGAAAAGCAAAAGGATGAGAGATTGGGAGAGAATAGAGAGCTTGAATGATTACAATTCATATCTAACTTAGTACATATTATGAGGTGTTTGTGCGTGGGTTTTATGTATTTGTAAGTGTGTTGCTTATGGATGCCGTATGTGATTCCATCATGAATTTTCTACTACCACCACCACCACCACCACCGACATCGTCGTTGTTGTCATTGGTCTCACTGCTACTACTACGTACGTTGTTATTGGCATTACTGTTACTACCATGTTGTTGTCGCATTAATGCTTCTTTCTTCTTCTTCTTATGCAGATGATCTTCGTCTTCGTGGAGATAACTAATTATGTTTTGGTTGTGTTCATATGTTATTATCTGTCATCACCATAATCATCATTCAACTGATGATAACTAACAACGAAAGGAGGAGGAGAAAAACAACCAACTGTGTATTATTAATGCACGTCCATACGCATTCATAGATGACACACACCGTAGATACTATCCAGCAGCAGCAGCAGCAGCAGCAGCAGCAGCAGCAGAGCAGCATATGATGTAGTTTGATGGTGCCCCCCCCCCCTCCTCCTCCTCCTCCTCCTCCTCCTCCAACCCTGCTGATTGATGATGGTGATAGATGGTGGTGATGGTGGTGGTGGTGGTGCAAGAATAGCAATCTATTATTACTACTACTACTACTACTACTAGTAGTACTTTGTCATATCCAAGCCCTCTAATGGAAACGATACATGTGCCTGATAATGATAATGATAATGATGATGCTCATGATGAAAAAGGCAGACAACGGGATATTATGGTTATTATAGGAAGGAGGGGTACAGATGTTCTACGAACACATTCTTTTGCTTTATAATACTACTTCTACTAGTAAGTAGTGTGATGTTGATGTTTTTACAAGAACTCATTACCTGATTTTTGAATAGCTTGAAGGATGTGGGAGAGATTTCCCCCCTCACCAGGTGAATAATTAAACACTGAGTAAAATGAATCAAGGATGATGGAGTAGTAGTATCACTAGTTTGCAGTGAGATGCAATAGTAGTAGCAGCAGCAGCAGCAATAGTAGTAGTCGTCGTGGCAGGAAGAAGAGGAAGAACACAAATCTAATCAGCAACTTGCTTCGGAAGTGTTTTGAGTCCAGATTGAGAGGTCGCATTAACTCGATCTTTGCACTTTTCGCATCGATACCTAAACGAACAAGTTATTATTATTATTATTATTATTATTAATAATATTACTATCAGGAGAAAGAGAAAAAAGACACTCGATGTTCGTATTTTGTTACCGAAGAAGACAAAACTATCATCATCATCATAAACACAGTGATTGTCAGTGATGAAGCAACATTAGCTTCTACAACAACTTATTCGTTCCGTTCAATTCGGAAATAGCTCTTAAATTCGCCTCGAGACATTCTTCCAGAGAGAATCGCTCATTTGCACCACTGCTTCCATGTAATCTCCGTGCACGTTTTCGGCGTCTTCCTCCTCCTCCTCCTCCTCCTCCTCCTCCCATTCCTATTTGTTATCAGTTATGGTGTGCGTGTGTGTGTGCATGTGTGTGTGAGTGTGTGTGCGTGTTGCAGACTCATCATAAAATGCATGTGTGTGTGTGAGTGTGTGTGCGTGTGTGTGCGTGTTGCAGACTCCTCATAAAATGCATGTGTGTGTGTGCATGTGTGTGTGCGTGTTGCAGAGTCATCATAAAATGCATGTGTGTGTGAGTGTGTGTGCGTGTTGCAGACTCATCGTAAAATGACACATAAAGAAAAATAAGAGCGCACTTGACCGTGATGAAGATGTATATATACCATAATATCTGCATATTTGCTGCAATAATATAATGATGATGATGACCACCAATGATGATAATAATGATGGGTACACAGAGGCAATACCGCTGTTATTCTTAGAAGCACCAATGCTGCCAGTATTGGATGATTTGATGACTAAACTTAACACGAGATTCAGGTCACCTACCAACAAAACAGTGATAATGATAATCAATGAGGGAAGAATCATGGGATTTGATGCAAAAAAAGGATCAAACCACCACCAACAAAAAAAACCATCATCATATGACTACGTGATTTGCAAAAAGAATGAATGAGACCAATATTACTTACTTGCTTACAGTGAACAACAAATATGGCTATGGCCAGAAGAAGAAAGAAAGAAACACACACACACACACCCTTATACATCATCATCATTATTCCTCTTTATTGTCATCTCTTTCTTTACTCTGAAACCGATGATTATATTCTTCACCAGGTGCTACCAAATAGCCTACATTCCTACTACCTCCAGACTCTGACAAGTGCCCTGAATCGCATTTTATCATGCTAAACAACAACAACAACAACAACATACACATATACATCCACGCATCATTTAGAGATAAGAAAGAAGACAGCAGGGAGCAATAAAATTGTAAATACGACGATGCAAATGCAAGTGAGTTCGTTTAACGCTTCGAATTAAACCCAAATCTTGGTAGTAATAGCAGTAGTAGCAGCAGTAGTAGTAGGATAGGATGATGATGATGATATGAGGGGGAGGGGGGGCACGAGTAGCAGCGAAGAAGCATAGTAATACTTGCAAAAAGTGAGGCCGAAATAGTAGTTGCAGATCCCCAATTTCTTTGTCCGTGTTTGTGCAAGAGGATGCGACTGAACGTACTCGGTTTCAAGCTGTATATATATATATATATATATATATATATATATTTGTGTATATCCTGTGCGAAATAAGCAACATAACTGTTGCTGAGGATACACACACCAGTAGTCTTTTATGATTGCAATACAAATAATCTTTGTGGGTGCTGCTGCTACTGGCACTTAAACAACAGTAAGGCAGAAAATACTTGGAATATTCTCAAATAGATTTATAACATTCTAATGGAAAATGCTCGTAGTCGTCGTCGTCGTCACGTAATAATTTATGATAATCATCGCACTATAATCAGCGGAATGGCAACTACATTGGCCACAAATACTACCAACAACTACAAAAATGATGATGGCGAGGAGGGTAGACGCCTCTGTCCTATTAGTAGTACGTACCTCGTTGAGTAAAAATAGGAGGAATTCTTGAGCATCTTGTTGCTTAAATCCTCGGAACTGAAAAGAAAATAGATGATCATCGTCGTATGTTCATTCACTCCTTCATATGATGATGATGCCGTTGTTGCTCTCATGCAGAAGACTACTGATGACAGCACTCACTAAAGGAAACTTTTGGCAGCATATGTTTCATTATCATCATCATGTTTGATTATCATCATTACTATCATCATTACTATCATCATTGTCATTATTTTTATCATTTATAATCCAATTTTCACAACTGATTAGCATACAACACAACCCTGGGTGCTTTTTCCCAAACAAGTTTTAAAAGATCATCAGCAGTGAAGATCTGTAATGATGAGGGAGAGGATGGAAATTAGACTACCATTGTGTGTGTGTAGGAGATTGTTTACAAGAAGTATGAATGACACTAAGATGTATCCTAATTATATCTAAATAAACGTAGTAGCAAAGGGGCATAGCAGCTCTCCTTTACATCTTCTTCAAGATTATTTTTTAAATTATGTATCAAGATACAGGCAACTGAAAAGAGGAAGAAGACTGTATAGAAGAAATAATACCACATGTAACATTTCAATATATATATATATATATATATATATATATATTCTCGTATCATAGTTCCACGAGAAGTGGTAATAAAAAGCAGCATATTATGACCACACGTTTTCCACTCCAGATGGACTGAAGGATCTGGATGATAATAGCGATCATAATTCATAATAATCATCATTATAACAATACAATAGAAACACAAATGCAGCAGCATGTGACATATGATAAATATTCCTCTATGTTGTTTATATCACTTACTTCAGTTAAGCATTCAGATAGAGAATCCTTATCGTCTTGTTCAAGTTTTGATGCTGGGGCACTTCCAGATTTCTTAACTCGTCCTCGTTTCGACCGATTTTTCCTTTTTAAAAACATAGAGCATATGGCAGAATAAAGGGAGGAAGATATATTTATATATATATATATATATATATATATATATATATTAATATGTACATCGAAATGAGGGGGTTGTACATCGAAATGAGGGGGTTTGATTACGTTATTTGCTTCTGTTTCTTTTTCATTTCTTCCTTCCTACTGTAATTTGAAGAGATAAGAACTATCACTTTCATCCTCGTAACGACGACGAGCACAACTATAGTGCTAATCGCACTTTGCACTACTAATCGCGTCATTATCAATCATTTATTTAAATTGAGGACTAAATAATGCTTCTTTTTGATTTGATATTTTGGCTGATGCTGCAAGCAGAGAAATACACGTTAAAAAGTAATGAATGGTGCTGCATCATAATCCATTTTTCATTATCGCTAGTGTATATGAATGCCAATTGAAAGACATCAATAATCATATGTGTATTGGCCACTACTATTCTATGATAGAACTAAATGTTGTTATTGTGGTCATTTGTTGTTTACCCCCTAATGTAGTGTTACTTGTACTACTACTACAAGTCACGACTCACCGAATGTAGAAGTCTCGAACAGCAGGAGAGCTCGACAGGGCCTAAATAGTAGTAATCGCAGCAAGCAGCACCAGCAACAGCAGTAGTAAGTAGTAGTGGTAGTAGTTGTAGTAGTGATTAGCCTACAGTAATAATAATAATAATAATAATAATAATAATAGTAATAATAATAAACCATACAAAAACTAGTGTACATTGGTTGTTGTTACCACAAATATTCAATTCGCGATGTACGACGAAAAACTGCTGGTGGTGGTGCTGCTTCTTCTTCGTTGGAGTTTCTTAATACTGCTACTGCTCCTTCTACTACTATTACTACTTCTATTCACTCGTACCTGGATGACAGCGTTCATGTAGCATGTGTTTCCAAGATTTCTTAAACCGCATCTGGAATAACAAGAACAACGACAGCGACAACAGCAAGCAGCAGCATCGGTGTTACCATACTGTGGTGGTATAAGGTGGTTGGACATTATGTACGACGAGATAGACGTTCAAATGTAGAACACATAAGTAGTATATAACTTTATACTTGTATTAGCCCAAAAGATGCTGCTATTGCTGCCGTTTATCTTCTGTATTATTATTATTATTATTATTATTATTATTATATTATCATTATTATTATCATTACACCTTCCCGGGCACATAACAGGAATTCCACTTCTTCTAGGAGCAGATCCACGTCCTATAAGAAAGAAAGAAAGAAAGAAAGAAAGAAGAAATAAACAAACAAACAAACAAACAAAGAATACCAAAATCAGATACGAAAAGTAGGCTCGAAATCTCTCTTATTACTACTATTACTATTACATGGTGAGAGCAGTAACAGAATAGTAGTAGTAGTAGTAGTTGTTGTAGTAGTACGAGAACAAACCTTCCGAGTGTGTAATAGCAGTCCGTAGCACACTACTTGCCCCAAGACTGAAGTTCCTACATTTATTATTACAGTTGATTGATTAATTCACTCGATTCTCTCCCTGACCTATTATCTCCTTATCACCATCCTTCTCATCTATCTCATGGATATTATCTATCAACTTACACAACTAATACCTTCTTAGCATTGGGAAGATCAAACTGCCCTCCTTCTGACCACTTTGTTCAATCTTGTTGTTGTAATCGTCGTAGCAGCAGTAAGTAGTAGTAGTAGTAGTAACGGTAGTGAGTGGTAGTATCATCGGTAGTAGTATAGGTAGTAGAAAGTAAGTAAGTATTGCTATTGTTGCAACAGTATCATCGGTAGTAGTATAGGTAGTAGAAAGTAAGTAAGTATTGCTATTGTTGTTGCAACAGTATCATCATCGGTAGTAGTATAGGTAGTAGAAAGTAAGTAAGTATTGCTATTGTTGTTGCAACAGTATCATCGGTAGTAGTATAGGTAGTAGAAAGTAAGTAAGTATTGCTATTGTTGCAACAGTAGCTGTTTAATTGGAGGAGCAGGATTACAAATTCTATACCAACCATCTTATTACATACAATAAAAAAGACAGTCTTAGTTGTCAGAAGGGGGAGGGGGGATGCATGCATTCTTACATTACTAAGACAACAAACAAACAAACAAACAAACACTCACTACTAAGTGTTGTTGTGCATCAAGAAGAAGACAGCGATTAAGCAATGCACGCAGCAGCCGAAATATATCGCCAGTAGTAGGCATCAAATTAGTATAAACGACGACGAGCTCGTAGACGTCGTTTTTTAAACTAGTAATGCTATTGCATAATGTCACTACCACTACTTTCTACTACTATTTCTTTTTCTTCTTTTGCAATGACAAAAGAAACAATTTGCGAAGAAGAACAAGTCAACAAGTTAAAAATACGACTAGGACGATTACTACTCCCTACGACTACTACTACTACTTCTTCTTCTTCTTCTTCCACCACTACCTCCATATCATCTTCATTTTCTTTGCCATCAGATTTTCGCTGTTGCTCTTTAAATGTCTTCCATGCCTTGAAGCACCTTAATGGTAGTAGTAAGATGGTGAACCAATAGTATCAGAAAAAGTGGTAGTAGTAGTAGTAGTAGTAGTAGTAGTATGAGTATGAGTATAAGAAGTAGTAGTAGTAGTCAATGTCGTCATTGATGTCGTCGTCTCAGGATGTGGAAAGAGAGTCAAAAAATAAGAATTCTAGAACGATAAATTAGCATAGTAATTGTTCCCGTAGTAGCAGAAGTGGTATTAGTATTAGTATTAGTGGTGTGGATAGGATATAAGAAGTAGCATATATTCCCGGCAGCACATATTTTGTGCTTCTTCGTGCCCATACTCTTTTATATCCTAATTTATGATCCAATCCCATAATCCCATAATCCCATAATCCCATGTCGGTGTTTAATCATCATCATCATCATCAGGAGCAGTACTTGATAGTAGTACGTCCTGTCCATCTTCTTATAGCAGTCAGCATCAAGTCCTAAAGAAGTAGTAGTAGTAGTAGTAGTAGTAGTAATAACACATATTACATACATCATTACCATATAGCTACCGGCTTTGCAACCAACATTACCAACAGCAATAATTTTCATGATATTCGACATTATGATGTAGATTGTTGACACTACTACTACTACTACTACTACTACTAATACTACCTCTTCTTTGCGCTTGTATCTATTTTTGCGGCTAAGGAATCCTGTTTGCACCATCTGCAGAAACCTTGCACTGGAATAATAATAATAATAATAATAATAATAATAATAAAGTCACATTGTTGCAATGATTCATAACAATTTACCCTTGATAATCAGCCGCACTACTACTAGTGCTACAAAATACAGCAGCAGCAGCAGCAGCAGCAGCAGTTTAAATTGTCTCCTTATCTCTCAGAGATCAATATCGAATATCGAAATGCTACTACGTACTTAATTCTTTTTACAAATTCGTGCTGCAGAGGAAAGGACAGGAAGCAGAGATTAAAAAAGGAGGGGGGTTAGGCATCATCGTGCAGAGGAAAGGGAGCAGAGATTAAAAGAGCAGGGAGAGGGGCATCAGCGTGGATTTTAAACCTCCTTTTTTGAATAGATTCAGGAGTCTCTACTCCTACTCCTCCTCCTTCACCATCCAGATTTTGATTTATCATATTTCTCCTGCTGCCCCCCCTTTTCGCCTTTCCACTTGCTCCTTTCTTGGTTCTTGAAGACAAAGAGCTTATTTTTTCCTCGTATTGTTGGCCTTGATTAAGAGGAAAAAAGATAAGAGTAAAATAGCATTATTCATGATACAATGGGCAGCAAACAAGCCAGCAGTCATCATAGTGTAGTGCAGGTGTAGGTCTATTCATTTATCTATGAACAAAGCAACCAACCCTATTATTATTATTATTATTATTATTACGGCTATAATGCTATCATATGGTGTAGAGCTGGAGTAGGTCTCTTCATTTATCTATTATAACGACTATGACTACTACATAGTGTAATACTACCAACGTCACATCTTAAATCTTGTAGCATGGATCTAATCAAATCGTTATGATGTCATAACTGCTGTTAAGATTGACCGAATCACAAATCTTTATTATTAGTGCTATTATTAGTTGCCTTCAATAAGCACACATGTGCAATTACCATCAGCGTCACTATTAATATAGTACGTCATCACCAAAGAATGTTTACTCACCATTTACATACATGCACCAACATACAAACACAAGATAATTATGGTTGTCCACCGACTAATATGTTCTCTATCCATCTATATTCATCTTAACTATAAAATACGTAAGTAACACCTTATCTCTTTAATGCTTTGGCTGCTTTCGTTGATGAAAGTGAATTTATTATTCTTTCCAATCGATTCAACCTTTGATGTAGTTAGTAGTACTGTGCTGCTTTCAAACTAGTATTATTGCATAATGCAGTAATAATAACTCTAGTGGTATTGCGTAATGTAGTAATAATAACTCACGCTCCAGGAACTGATATATATATATATATATATATATATATATATATATATATAATATACATGTGTATATCTAAAATCTGTTACGCTGGCAAGGTGCTGCTAGTGATACTTTTACTTGGGATAATTGTAGTTGTCGCTGCTCTCGTATACATACATACACACATACATACATACCTTGGCATCTTCTGTGTTGACTACAAGAAATAAACCACGTTGTCCATTTCCTTTCTGTAAGTGGTGGTGGTGGTAGTAGTAGTAGTAGTAGTAGTAGAAGAAGAAGCAGAGAAAATAATAGTGAGTAGTAACTCAAAATGCTAAGTTTATTCGACCGTCATCAGAGGATGTCAACTCAAAATGCTGAGTTTATTCGACCGTCATCAGAGGATATCTTACAGACTAATACCACTACCTTTGCACATATTAGCTGTATTGAAAAACAGTAGTTAGTGTTTGTTAACTAGTGGTGTTTACTTTCTTACTACCTTTGACGCATGGCTTTTAGAGCACTTGACGCAGAAACATTTTCCAGTCTATCAAGATACATGCAGCGGTGATTTTTCAGACAAAAAGGGAACGTGGGTACAGCATATTCCAGTGTAATTGAAGTTGGCGCGTAAATCATAGAATCACATAATAAAAATGGTCTACTAATTGTTATTATCACATACCTGCAGACAAATTCTTGGATCAAATCCGTCGTCACATTTTGAACACACCCATTTGTCCGGACTCTGTGATGAGAGGGAAGTACCAAAAGGAGGCATATATGCATACATCAAATTAGGAAATAATATTCTAGGCTGTTATATAATAAATGTATTGATGATTTCCTGCAAAGTTTTCTTGACTGCCTTGACGTTAACCTTAGCAATATAGTGTTTGTCAGATAAAATTGTTACTACGAATTGTCAGAACAAGAGGAGTACACAACTACAACTACTACTATTACCTCGTCGTCAATATCATAGACAGTCGCCAGTAGACCTGAATAATTAACAGGCTTGTTGACATATACAGTGGACGTTTATTCCCCCCGGTCAGCAAGCAGCAAATGGAACGAAAATAATAAAACCCATATAATCCATGATCAGCATCATGCTCCTATGTTAGTTTCATATATCGACCTTCTTCTGCTTCTGCATCATCGTCGTCGTCTCTGTCATCATCATCCTTAAGGTCCTGAATATAGTTCGATGTTATTATTAAGCTCTATTACCCACTTCAGCAGATCTATTCATTTTACGTTTTCATTGCTTTGGTGTCGTTTTGAGTCCTTTTTAGCCTTTCTTTTCCGATTCTGTCTTCTCTTGCTTAATGATTTCTCTATTTTTATTCCAACATTGCGCCGATGTGGTTGAGGATGATTTAAAATATTGTATTATGAGAACAAAAATTAACACTTGGAAGTCTACGAAACGATTTCGCTATTGTTATTTTTGTCAAGTTGGCTTATGTCTGCCACACTAACACATATGTGGTGGCTGAGACACGATGAATGCAGTAGTAGTAGTAGTAGTAGTAGTAGTAGTAGTAGGAGTCGTCGTACTCGTCGCTTCAGCACAAGACGACAAGCCATCGTACGATCTGTTGTATGATTTGTAAGGAGAAATCAATTTCTAAATTGAAAAATACTATCTATTAACCATACTTTATCAGTTGTTCAATGATGTCCGCTGACTTCTGATTTGCCCTGTTTCATCATTCCCGTAAGCACAATTTTAGGCAATAATTTGTAACAGTCTGATTGCAATTAGCATTGCGAAGCAAGCACCACACCTTATACCGCGTCTTCTTGCGAGAAGTTGGAGTGTATGCCTGTCAATTTCTATAAAATTCAATGATAAGTTTATCACGCTTCTTTTTACTTGATGATCATCTGGTTTGCACCTTGAAGAGTTTCTAAGTCAAAAACAACTTCATCGGATTTGTTTGCATGCCTAGTTTTGTTCCTGGTACTTCTTGTGGAATGTGAAGGCGCTTCTGTGGTTTTCATTTTGTTTTGTCTTTTTCTTTCACGTGTATGGCGCATGTTTTATGTTGACACTTGAACACCGCAATAGGAGGTGTACTGATGGGAGGTGGGTAATCGTTAATTCATGTACTGTCGTTCCAGTCTGTACGAAAACCCCCCGACAGTAACCGGTATTCATAAATATCTCCGAAAATACCCCCTTAATTGTCAATGGTTGGTTTCTTTCCACTTAGTCGGATCTCCCAATTGGATCAGTTCAATGTCATTTTTTTCAAATGTCGACCCCTGACTCTGTCAAGACCAGAGTCTTGCTCGGCGCCCCCTCGGTTGTCCCCAACATTGATCTCCGTGTGGACGTGGCTGTCAGGAAGTTCCTGCTCAGGATGGATGCATTACGTCGTCGTCATTTGGCTGCTAGTTGTGATGCATTCAATGTTCAGTTCGTGCCAATTTGCCAGTCAGTCCTCACTGAAGCCGGCCAGTTCGAGGCACTGCATTTCGCACATTGCAAGTGTCTTGTCACACTTTGGAAGTTTGGTTTTTCATCATTGTTATCATTGTTCTCGGAAATGTGATCCATCATCAAGCGGACCGGCGTGTGGACGTGGCCTTCAGGAAGTTCCTGCGAAGAATCGATGCTTTGCGTCGCCGCCAAACTGCCGCCATTTGCGCTGCCCCATGCAACCAGGATGCCAATTTCTCAAATCCAATGAGTCCTCACCAAAACTGGTTCGAGACACTGCGTTTCGTGCTTGTTTTGCAAGTGTCTTGCCACGTTTTGGAAACGTGGTTCTTCGTCACGTTTGTTTGTTTGTTTGTTTGTCAAGTTCATCTTCTTCTTCAAAGTTCGACATCAATGATCAAATGCGGGCAATGTGGGGCCGGCACTGTTGTCGGTTGCCCAGGCCAGCATGGGGGGCCAGGGGAGCACGTCGAGTCCGTGCCACTGCACGACACACGCCAAACACTGCACCAAGTCAGTTCCAACATCAAAAGGTTCTGGATTTCGAAGCTTTTGTTGGTTGGATCCATGCTGGCATGCTTTTGGTGCGAACGAGAACGTCAGAAACAAACACACCTAGACACTGCGTTGCGCTGGCACCCGCCCGCTGTCTAGTCGTGCTGGCGTGCGCGCACCAAGGCGCGTTTTGAGACCCAACTAGCCAAACTCTCTGGTGCCAAGCGTGGCTGGTGGGTTTGGAAAAGTCCTCAATTTTCCTTTGTGTTCTCTGGTTCCAGTCAATTGGCGATGAAGGACACGGACATGAGTGCGTCTGCGCACGTGCACAATCCTTTTTGGCTTTCAATCATGCCAGCATGACAGAACCAACGGAATCACTTTTTTCTTTCTTTCTTCTTCTTGGTTATCTTGCTTTCCTCGCGTTCTTCCAGACGCACTAGCGTGGTGATGGTGGTGATGTTGATGATGATGATGCCGATTGTCAAACCAACACCTCTTGGCTTTGCCCTTGCGTCACGTTTGCAAGGTCAATGATCGACCGCCGCCCGCACATCTAGCACATGCATGCATCACATCTAAGACATGTCTAGATGTGCTGGGCCATGTGCATGCAAAGCCACAGATGTGCGTGTGCATGCTAGCATGTGTGTGTGATTGTGCGCACAGATGCACGCACACATCTAAACACACTAGCGCATGTCACATGCTGGCTGTGACGCACGCGATCTGTTGCATGTACGTTGCACAAATCTGGAAATCATGAGGCCCGCATAATGCCACATTTCATTGAAGTGCACAGACACGGTGGCGGATGCGTGCATTGTGTGTGCCTGTCTAGCTGTGTGTGCATTGTGCACTTCATTTGTGCGCACGCTTGCAATTCGCATGGCATCTTGTGGCATGTCTGCGCTTCGCAGTGCCATTTGATGTTCATTCACATCGTGTGCGTGCGTGCGTGCGTGCGTGCGTGCGTGCGTGCGTGTGTGTTTGCAATCCGCAGTCACATGACTTGAAGAAGACGACAAGAGCAGCATCATTTTTGCATGATGTGTTGGTGCAATTCAAGTGCACGTCTAGGCGTGGGCAGTGAATCGTGGGAATGATGCCACCATGATGCAAGATGGTGGCGCCTAATCTGCAGGAAGGAGCTAATTTGATGTTTTTATTTTGAGTCCCTCCTCTCTCAAGTAAATCCAATGGTTCCACATCCAGCAACAATGTTTGAAACAATTCGAATGATGCTTACGGCTGTGACCACAAAGCATAATGACGAGGTCTAGATCTTTCTCTCCACTGTCAAAGCGTTAACTTTCTTGGTAATAAACGTGTATCTGATAAATTTCATGACGACATCTGCGGAGCAATAGCAGATTTTGCGTCGCTGTCGATTCCAAGAGCCACAGTAGCTACTGTTGCAGTACCATTGCTGTGCGATGTAAAATTCCATCCTGGATCGGTCTTAGACACACTAATCGCACTACCTTTGCGACTGTTGTGCACATGAAGCTGATCACCAAAGTAGCAACACGCCAGCATACAAACACACAAACACACACACACATAAATAAATGCTTTCTCAGAATCCAGTTGAGATATAAAGTGAAGAATAAAATATTAGTGCACAACGAAACCATACATGTTCCTTCATATCCATAAATGTAGATACGCTTCCACATACACGGACCTTAATAATGTCTGGGACAACACGCTTACTCTCTTCTTTTTCTTCTCCAGTCGCTGGTGTTACTGCGTTTGCAGGACACATTGTTGTAGTAGTTACTGGAGTAGGAACACCAGATGAGTAGTTGCCGTCTACAAGATATGCTGCTGCGCTCTTATTGGTAATATCAGCATCTGAGAGGATAGATGACACGCCTCTTCCCTTCACTGGGCATGTAGATGTAGTGCTAGTTATTCCTTCTGGATATCTGTCAGCTGCTTTGTTTGCAGATGGTAATCCTCGTTTGCCTTCCCCCCCCTTAGATTCTTTGACTCTGATTAGTGCAGCTCTCCTTCGAAGGTCTTTTAGAACTTCTAACTCGTTTTCCCTAATATGTATGACATTGCATAGCGCCACCAGTATAGCAGTATGAGGGGATAAAGAATACAAAGGGTAGGCAGTATGCTGCTTTTCGATGTGGACGACATTACAGTGGAAAGAAGTGTGAACATGATGCTTATGTTGTGATATGTCATAATCACTTTGCTGAAGTTATTATCTCCGCGTCGGCCTCCTTCGATCGGCATCGTTTCTTCTGAGCGACGAGTCGTGTTTTGGCCTTTTCTAACGCCTGCTGGTATTCATCGCTCCTCCTCTCAAAAGCCCTCACCATTGGCCTAGATAATTTTGTTCAAGTGTTCCTCTGTTGCTCTGTCGATTTTTGACTAAATTTTTCTTCTATTTCTAGCTGCTGCTGGTGTGAGGATGGTTGTATTGATGATGATAATGATGGTGGTGGTGGTGATGATTTTATGCGATGGGGATGTTGAGTGGAGAGCATTGCATCCGACAAAAAATTGAATGAAAGAAACCAAAAGGAAGGCGATCGTGAGATGCAGAGAGAAAGGGAGGAAGAAAGCAAAGAGGAGATATCTGTAGTAGTAGTTGTTGTCATCATCATCACCATTTTTTTCTTCTTTTAACTAAGAGGATAATTACTCAGTCTGCTTGAGACTAAAAGCACTGTCGAACCACGCTTCAATTCCCTCAGCACTCTGGTAGTAGTAGTAGTAGTAGTAGTAGTAGTAGTAATAGCAGTATCGAAATCAGAAGAGTAAAACAATACTTTCTCTCTCTCTCTCTCTCTCTCTCTCTCTCTCTCTCTCTCTGTCACACACACACCACAGTTTAGGGTTATAGGAAGCATTCAGTACAAACGATAGTGACCAGGAGAACCAGGGCAGACCGATACAAAGGTGAAACAAACGGGATAAAAAATAGAAATACAGTAGAGAAAGAGAGGGGCGGATAATGTTAAGGTGATCTAAGCTGTGCATCATCATGCCTTCCTCTCGAGAAGATCCAACACGCTACTTAGCTTGTCGTCGCTAAGGCAGCGATGTTCCAAGTTGTCAGAAGTGAAAAAGAGGAGGAAGAGGAGGCAAGGAGGAAAAATGAGAGGAAAACCAAGGTAATAAATATTTTAGCAACTGCTTAATGTGCAGCACATCATCTACTAATGGTTTTTGACAGGGTGGTCTACATCTCACGTTATCCTTTATCAGACGATCAATATGGTAGTAAAAAAAGACAGGAGAGAAAGCGAGAAATAGAGAGAGAGAGAGAGAGAGAGAGAGAGAGAGAGGGGGGGGTGAGAGAGAGGAGAAAAGAAGAGGAAAGAGGGAAACAAATTATTTCGCTCTTTGCTCTCTCTCTCTCTCTCTCTCTCTCTCTCTCTATATATATATATATATATATATATAATACGTATAAAACAATACTTTTATTATGTGTGTGCCTCTGTGTGCATCATCAAATCACAATTTGCATATTACGCCTGGTGCGAAGGTAGTGTGTGCAAGGGCAACAATGGTCTATGACCACATAATTATTATTCGTGCAATATCGATGACGTGTACTACATTTCGAACTTATCGATGTGATGCTCCTTGTACTTGAGTGACATCCAAACACGATACTGAGGTATAAATGCATATGTATATATATATATATATATATATATATACATGTGTGTGTGTGTGTGTGTGTGTGTGTGCGTATGTGTGCGTATGTGTAAACAATGCACATTAGTGTACAAAGAAACAGAGAAGAACCTAACAGAGCCTATAGAGAATATGGCCGGTCATCATCAAGTATCGTCTACTTTAGTAATTGTTACCTTCTCAAGATAAAGTAAAGCCCTGCCCCACTTCGACTGCTGCTTCCTCACATTTGCTGTTGCAGCATCATCGATATTCTCAGAGATCCAAGCAATTACTCTTTTCCGCATTATGTTTTCCTCCCCCTTGCTATACTTATCGTCGTTCTTTTTGCGTTGATCCTCTTGTTTTTCGTCGTATTCTTGGGAGGACAAATACTCCTTCTCCACCTCCTCCTGCTGCTGCTTCTTTGGAGAAGGCTGCCCTGCAAAACGTATAGACCGGTGATGTCGCCTACCCATCGAAGAGGACTTTATTCGTGTACTACTACCCCCCTGATTGAATAATGTATGGTAGCATGGATTAGAGTAGCGATGAAATAGTACTACTAATGATGATGATGTTGATAATGATGATGATGGGGATAAGGATGATGATGACGGTTAGCACTAATACCCTTCGTCTCCTTGATTCGCTCTGAGGAGAAGACAGGAGGTACTCAATGGTCTTTTCCATTGAGCCACCAAGCTCTTTAGCATTTATAGCGGCCTTCGCTTTGGCATGGGCAATGCCGTCGCCAGTTATTTTCATCTGTATACAACAGGAAGAAGGACATTGTTTTGGAAATGGAGAGGTATTTCAGTTTTGGTGATGTAGAATGTCAGCGCATTAGTGAAACGACAATACTGTAAAAGAAGATAATGTAGAAAATGAATACGATGATGATGATGATGATGGGGGCAGCGAATTCAACCAACCAATTTTTGGTATGTATCGGCTTCATCTTTATCCAGTTGGCGCATAACCTCCACTTTTGCCACATTCTACATAGAGAAATGCGGGAACCGTGAAGATGAAGAAGATATAATGATCAAATTATTTTTTGAATATGTAAATTTGTTCATCTAATCTGATTGGGTTCAGCAGCATTTTAAGTATTGGCTGAGCCCTTATTTATCACCTTAACATGAGCCTCATGGAGCTCAAGGGCGATGTTTCTCTGAAGGTATTATGTTTGTGAATATTTTGACAGCTGTATTTTACAAAAATCGGTAGATATATGAGGAATCTGAAGAAAGTAAGAGCTCACCAATTCTGGAAGATCTGCTGAGAAATGATTCATCGAATTGTTAAATATGTCCTAAGGTGAAAGAGCACCAATACAGTGTTACCGTACATATTTGCACTTCTCTCTATTTTACAATGATTCAGCATGATGGTGTGGCATCAAGAATTGAAGGGAGGCGGGAGTGGGAGGTAAGGAAGGAAAGAAGGAAGAGTATGGTTGTTACCAAGGCCTCTTGTATCTGTATAAGGGAGCTTTTGAGAGAATCCTTCTGGGTAGCGAGCTGTTCTTCTCTTTCACGACAAAGTAAAATTTCGACCCAAGATGCCTTAATGTGCTGAATAATTGATATATGAACCATATAATGACATTTTGTATGAGTCTTGTGAAGCAATACGTGCTGAGCAGAACCTGACTAAGCGTTGTTGACACACGGGTCTCCTCATCGTACAATAGACGCCGAATAGTTTTTGTCTTTAAATTAAGAGAGTATTCTCAGTATTGACTAAAGAATCAATATTAGGCGACATTTTTCAGTTGGCACAGAACTGTTTTTCCATCCAATGCACGAAGTAGGTTGCGTCCGTAATCACTTTCTTTGATTCTCTGCAACACGTGAAACACATTGGAGGTTAGGATTGAGCTAATTGTACCACCTTTTTTATTTACAGAAATATGTTTCCATGCAAGATAAAACCTCATCGATGACTTCAAGTTCCATTGTCGCCAATCTTCTTCCACCCTTTATCCGAGGATGTGTTTGTGGTGATCGTGTGAGCGATAAAGGTGTGACAAGACTTGGTAGAGTGACGAGGAAGACAAAAAGTGTCAATGAACGACACAGTCCAGGCATTGACGATCGAGGAGAAGTAGCATCCAGCATATTTGCCGTGGTTAGCTCCTCAGAATCGCTAGGTGGTCGTTGCCTTGTTACTTTGGCCCCTATGACAGATAGGGGGTTGTCAAAGAATTTAAAATGTGTTTCAAAATTGGCCGAAGAAATAATTTGTAGAAAAAGATTAACCGTTTGCATAATTCGAATACCGGAAGTCCGATTTTCAGAAATTAAACATAAAACCACAGTTATTCGGCTGATTTTAGTGAAATATGAGCGGGAACTTCCGATGTGAAATACATGTACCAGTCGTAGAGTACATTACCGGTACTAACAAAATTCGAAAAGGCGCGAACGACTCTTGCATACGTGTTATGTCAAGCTCATCCTCTGACGACGATGAACTCGCTGCTTTAAAACCAAAGAAGCGGAGTACGGCACGGAAGAAAAGGTAATTCAATGATTTCAATTTTGTTTTCGGGATCCACCTTAAACCAACCTTCAGAAACTTCAATGAATTGGACACACAATGGGCAAGAATTGAAGCCCAGATAAAAAACCAAGAGGAGAGTAAGCTTCGAAAGGCTGCCATCGAAAAAGGGCAAAAGGATGTCAAAATTGCGAAGATTAAACTGGAAAAGCAAAGTGAGGAGCTTGCCCAGAAAGCTAAGATTCAATCGCAGCAAGAGGAAAAATGGGGGACATCGCTTCGTTTTCCAGCAGAAAGAGTACTGTTTCCCGCTACTCCGGAATACAAATTTGAAACATGGAATGAAGAACCTATTAATGGGAAAGCGGGGATCTCGAAATTTGAACTAATCGATCTTGTTCAAGCTCCGACTCTGAAAAAACTCGACAATTTTCAAAAATGGTTGACAGCGTTGCAGGAATCTGTTTTCCTTACGAAGTCAAGCATTCCAGTATCCATATTGAAATCTGCACCTTCGCTCCTTAATATTTTGTCCATCCCGTCAAGATTGTTATCAAAAGTTCAATCTCAAATTTTTAAGGTGCTTTGGAAACTCATGCAGCATAGCTCTTTCGCTGAGAATCAAGAAATAACCGGAATTAGTCCAGGGTCTTATATTAAGGCAATTGAGAACTGTGGCATTAGGCCCCAAAGAATCAAACTTCAAAATATAAATGGACTTGTCCAGTCTTCAGATGAAGATTTAAATCCTGCCATCGGGTCGTTGGCAACGATATTAGAGCTTTTAAAGTTGCATGTTCAGAATGCGCCATCGTTATTCACAACAACGGTATCGTTTTGCTTCCTACATTCCTTGTTTAAGAAAAAATAATGTGATCGGAAAATGGCGCATAAATGCTCAGGACTCTGAAGATATTTTACGAATTCTGCTCAAAATGAAGCTTGATGCGTATTGTTCCGCTCTCCCGTTGGATAGCTTGACAATCATCTTTGCTGAGAAATGTTCTGAAAATACTGCGATACGCATCGCCTCAAGCATTACAGATAGAGCTGAGAGTCATTTAGCCATTCTTGAATGCTTAGGGGGATCGCTAAGGTTCCATTTGGTTTCCTTTCAAAATTGTATGCTGGATAGAGTTGAATGGTTATTGTTACAGGGTCTCATTGGCATTTCTAGCGCTAACCCGGTTAGTTACAAAGGAAGAACCAAAAATCGACGAGATTCAGGTAGAATGTTGCAATTTTTCTTTCCATTTTTTGAGAAATCTATAACTCCATAGAATACAATGGCGAGGATAAATGAGATTCTCAGCAAAGATCCTTGCCTGAAGGCTTTCATGGACATGGAGGAAAGAGAATTACAGTTAGAAAATAAAGTTAACTTCTCTTACTCCAGCTACGAATTGTCTCCAGTTATCAAAAAGACGGATCCTATAAGGCAATTTTATAACCATTTGTTCTATTTGGTTGCATTTTCTGACGGTGCTGTCGGCTTTCAAGCAACTTCTGCTGAAGATCCAGAATACAAAAAACTAATCTTGACATGGAAGAAAATGCAAACCAGAATAAATTCCACTAAACTGTATGCATTTAGAAAATGTGAAATAAATCGCTTAAAAAGGCGATTGGACATTATAAACTCTATAAGCAGCGAGATCTTAGAAGGTGATTCGTTTGGACTTCAAGAACGAGAAATTGATGAGAATGATTCTGTTTGATATGATACCTGATTGGGTTTACACAACCTGCGCATTCGAAACCGTTATGACTGTTCTTTTGTAATTAGAAAGCTATTCGAGAGAAATTTTAATAGCAAATGATTAGGAATAGGAAGTGCTTTTCATGAACAGTTTGTACATATTAGCAAGGCGTTAGATGACTACGATCGAGCAATGAAACTTCGATGAGATCTATACTTACATACAAAATTTGAACTGTATTTTGTTATTGCGAAATATTTTCCGAAGAGATGAATAATACTGATGTACCAAATTTTTCATAGTTTGAATGAGTTCTATGAGCTTCGCCATTCCATGGCGCATTGTTAAATTTGTTATTCGAGCTAAAAAGGGTCGACATCTGTGTTCTGTCTAGCTGGGCTGGCGGTGGCGTACGTAAAAAAATATGATTATGCACCTTGTATTGCATGCTGCGCGCAGCACTGGATTATTGTAACGAGCTACGACACAAGATCGTGGCGCATGCTTAGCATGATGCACACTCAGCATGCACATTATGGACTATCTAGCTATGTCCATCTTGCATCGCACGGGCATGCTAGCTAGCTAGCATGGCAAGCACAGAAACAGCATGATTATCAGCGCAAGCTAGGCTATGCATTTGTGCCATGTTGCCTGTTTCTAGTGTTTGTGCATCGTGTGCCTCCTGCGTGCACACGTCTAGCTAGCTAGACGGCCCCGCTTGTGACGCGCTGCACTTCTAGACTTGCATTGCACATTCGTGCCATCCTAGCATCGTGCAACACAGTTGTGAATGCATCTTCGTTATTCAGTGAATCACCTAACAGGTAGCAGGCCTATTAGTCCCATCTAGACGCAAGCCCCTTTTGCATGCAGACGCGCGAACAGGGCGCCTGTAGTCCTGCGATGCGACCGCCATTTGTTCATCTATCCCATGCTACAGGATGCTCATAGCTTTTGCAAACATAAGTGGAAGACTGAAATGAACATTGAATGTGACAATCTCATTCAATTGCTCGATCGCCATCTTCGAACACATGTCATTGCTAGTCTCATGCTCTCTCTTTCGAATCGTTGTCCGATTCTGGATTCACTTCAGTGAACTCAGTGCGTTGGGATGCGTGTGATGAACGAAACTCAACATATTAATCAATATCATTTTCGCTTCACTGCTATCTTAAGACGTATTTAAAATCTTTCGACAATACATCCCCCGACCTTCACTTAACTTAATTTAATCACTCAATTTAACATAGCTACTTCTGAGGAGATAAGAAATTACACCATATATTGTTACTGTTCTCTTTTTTCTTCTCAGGTATATCCTTCTGGCGTTATGTTCAGATTTAATATCAGTTTAGCTTGACATTCCTGCTAATCGAGCTACGAAACGTCTATGCGAATCACTTGCCATTAACTCGTACATGCTGCGGCGTGATTTATCAAAAATACTGCCACATCTCCATATTTCCTCTTGTAGTTTATTTATCTTGGAATATTCTTTATGAGAGTAGCCTGTCTGGGAAGTTGATCGTCTTTTACTCGGCAAAATTCCCTTTGTCATGAATGCCAACTCACTTGCTTTCATATCGTCGTCGATTGTTACAGTACAGTTTATTGGATCCTGTCGGCCACGTTCTCCCTTAAGAAATTTCCCGTTAGATTCATCGATCTTAATTTCTTTGCTTTGTTGGATTGCTCGAGCAGCTTGAACAATTGCTGCACAAAATGATTCAAGATCCTTCTTCCCCTTTTTTCCTTCTTGTTCAAATTCACGGAGAGGAGTTGGGGTTCGAGAACCAAAGGTCTGAATTGTAAAGGGAGACTGAGCTCTATTCTTTGTTGTGGAGATGCCTTCTTCAATTTTGGTACCAGATAGCCTTGTGGTAGACACTTTGTTGCGCATAGATGGAAGTTCCTTATTATATTTGTCATCCACCAAATGTGCTACCTCTGCTTCCTGGTTTTCTCCATGGCTCGATACCTTGTCCTCATTCTCTACGCTTTTTCTATGATGATTTACAGTATTCCCCATTTCTTTCTGCCCCTTGTACCTTAAACCTTCCAGAGATGCGGAGTTTGTCGTCTTGACTGATATATTATTAGAGTGACCGTAAACGGTACACACACACACACACACACAGACACAATATATATATATATATATATATATATGCATATTGGTACTCTTATTTTTGTTGACCATCTGACTACCTCCTTTCTCTTCGGAATCTTGCAGCATATTATTCAGGGGTTCATTCTCGTTAGTTCCGTTTATCATTATTTTTTTTAAGCAGTTCTTAGCATTAGGGCAATTTTTTGCGTCTGTCATCAGATCTAACCTTCCTGTGTAATCACGTTGACTATTAGTAGATATTGTTTTAGACATGTCTTTTAATTCCACAGCCGTCGTACTGCCATGAGGTGCAGAATTTAGAGTTCCCTAAGTATTTATTTATCAACATTATCTTTCAGAGCTTATGTTTTAATAATAACTGCCGGATTTGTAAAAAGGAAACAGGAAATATTCTTTTCGAACTGTGTACATACATGAGCATCAGAATGATGGATAACATCCTACATGAACCTTACCGCAGCAGATCTTGGAGGTTCAGTTTGCAAACTTCGACCGATATTATTACGAAATGCATTTCGAAAATTCGGCTGGCTACTCGAAAGAGAAAATGGCGAAGGAGTTTGGTCTCTAAGCTTGTCGAAATCTTTCGTGGCAAAGAAATCATGAACCGGTCTAGTAATTTCAGCACTCAGAGCCACTTCCTTAGAAGCTCCCAGCATTAAATAAGTTGAGTACACCTTTTTGATTACAAGGTCATGGATACAGAAAAGAAAATCATCTGCATGCTTTACCTTCCATGCTTTCTTGCGCACTCCTATTATATCTTGCTCCATCTGTGAATATAAGTCTTCCGAGCTGAGTATTACATTAGATTCTCTGTTCATTTATTACTGTAGTATGAAGATGATAAAAGTACTTAAAAATTGACATACAGATCGTGTGAGCCAAGTTCTTCTTTGCTCTTCTCTGTATCGTAGTCCCATCGCTTAGACACACGCTTCAGTGCGCGATCTGAAGATATCTGGAACAGGACGGCAGCCTAAGTTCAAAGCAAAAATTGAGATGCCAAAAATACATCAGATAATTGATTCTCACCTTGTAGAAGTCGAGATTATCTTGAGACCATTCTTCAGTCTGATATTTTGTGATTTCTTCAGCTGCAACGTAGGTTCGGTTTCATTTTATAGTCGAAATGTACCAGAAATAATTCAAATTTTGCCAGAAGATGTGGGTTCGAAATTGTATCCAGGAGTGATGGACCTTCTGTTCAAAATACCAAATCTATTTTGGAAATTTCATCATCTACCTTTATACGAATGCTTACTGCTAGGTGCATTCTTTGTCCTCCTGACCACATCTCGAGTTACTTGAAGAGGGATCCACGAGTCCGAATACCTAATAAATGCTTTGTTCGAAAGCATGTCCGATCGATTAGAAAGTTTGAGATACCACAATCCCATCTGATTTATAAAGTAAGCTGTGGAATAAACCGTCAAATGACCGACTGCAGTTGACTTCACCTAAAATTCATCTTAAGGAACTATACTGAAGTATAGTTACACAGGATTTACTTACTCCAAACAAGAAGACAAGTGCAGAAGGTATCAACGAAATACCACCAGCAATAGTCTTCACCTATACAATAAGGGAAGAAGATACAAAAATTTGACATGAAGTTTAAATTTAAGTAAACAGGAAGCAATCATATATCTAAATCCACCTGTAGTCGATATATGTTCAAATAAGGGTCAACGTTCTTGAATTTGCTTACCCTCTTCCAATACCAAACCATAAACCTGCGTAAAAAAGATTATTGTTTGATAAAATCTATCTATGAACACCTCTTTACATACCATAGCCACACCAGAAAAGGCTAAACAACTTGTCGGGTGATACAGAGATCCCGATTGTTATTGAAATTGTTTGCAACAGCGAAAATATCTAAAAAGGAAACCCCGAAGCAGAGCACGAAAGTGCAACACCTGAAACCACCAAAATATTAACTCGCACAAAGAAAGCATTAACTCAGCGTGGTGGTCTGAAAATGAATACGTATAGATCCCTATTGTTTTAGCCTGTAGTTCCTTCGACATCTACATCAATTACATCAAAACATCACAACCTGTGCAGACGTTGTACTTGCAAAAACTATTGATGGCTACCTTTAGGACTTCGAATATAAAGTTCCTGTATTCAGTTTTCTGCTCTTGAGTTTCATTCATGAAGTTTGTTTGCTGCAATATATGAACGTTATTCATTTCTACGAGACGTGTGAGTATCCATACCGTATCGCCCATTTGGCGATCGACAAAATGCTTACGTAGCTGCACCTGAAATCGCATTTAGTCACGGCATCCGGTATTCTGAGGAAGAATTATCTAACTCCTAAGACTACCTTCGACAGTTTTGATGTAAAACTTAGAACCCAGTACACGATGATAGATATTACAAGCGCCTGTGTCAACGCCAAGATTGTATGTAGTATCGCACAGGGAATACCTCCAACAGTGCCATTTAAAAGGAACATCAAACTCCATATGAAAATTAGCCTGCTCATGTTAAAAGACAACTCATCTAAATATATCTATAATCACACTCATGAATTATCATAATCAGGGTTGTGAGTATTTTCAGTTTTCATTTGCAACGAGATCAGTATTGAGATCAAGTTCGCACATTATTTTGTGTTCATGTGATTGCTGGATGAATTTTTATTTTATTTTATGAACCATGTAATCAGTAATTAGTATTACACGAGCTCAATAGTCACTATCTTTGGAGAGCCAAGCATCTAACATGGAAAATTAGTAAGATGAACTGCGCCGAAGTCACTGGTGCTACAGTACCTGCAGATAATGGCTCGTCTTGTGGAACTCATGCAGCTGCGATTGCGAAAAAAAACTGCAGCCCAGAAAGATAAGCATTGTGACTAATGCGAATGCCCATGCAACAGCCAAATTAGGGTCCTAGCGTGGAACCAAAAATTAGATTTATCGTACAAATAATTTATAAAAGTCAAACACATTTTGTGTCAAATCGTATTCCAACAATTACAACTACGATAAGAATAGCTTACATCCCCAACATTCCTAGTTCCCACTCTGTTATCAGATCTCTCCATGTCGAGAGGTGGGAGTTGCTCCAGGTAAGATGACGAGAGAGAGAGGGAGGATGGATAATGAATACGACTGGCTGGCTTCGACTCTCTTTGATTGAGACGATGCAGTGCGGTGCATCATCATTAAGCTGACAATTTCCTTCACATTTATTTTATAAGACGTCTTTTTTTACTCTGTCGTAGTGAAGAATTTGATAGGTTTCTAGTAAAGAATGCCACGCATGTGAATCTGAAAAAAAGTCAAATGAATCGAACGTAAGATGGAGAAAAAACAATTCGCGGAAGGAGTTCTCCACTTAGTGCCGTTAATCTTAGCATGGAAAACAAGGGACATTGTTCCTTGAGACAGCCCTATGTACTATGACGCACATCTGCAAAGAAGTCGAGCAATTCGACCACGCTTCATCTGGCAAATATTGCCAGCTCGTGGAACTTTGCCGGTATTGATGAAAATGTAGGAGTGTAGTGAGTCGCGTTGTGAATTACGGCAATGACAGACTCGATTTCATTCATTTGCAGCGGTACTCCCCACTAGCATCAATTTAGTTTCCATGTCCGCATCGCTGTCACACAGATGAAGCAGCCATTGATGTGAGCGTGAACCGCCTAACCAATTCCAACAGTAACTGCTGATGATACTCATACAATGAATCGGCAAGAAATTGTAGATGCGGATTTTGAGGAATTCTCAGAACGAACGACAACGATAACGACAACAGCGACGACGACAGAGACAACGACAACAACAACCAACAACAACAACAACAACAACAACAACATGAGACAACATCCACTATGACAATAGGATTGAAACACTATGAAAATCATTTCAAGGATGCGAACAGAATAACTAACTAAATTATTACATGGATTACCATGGATTACTAACCATGGGCCATGTTTTTGCGAGGGACAGGTAGCCACATTGAACAAGGTTGCCAAAACCTGACCTTGAGAAATGTGGCCGGTGCGAAATTTTATTTTTTAAACGAATTTTTATTGTGCCATCCGGATGGCACAAAATCTTAGTGGATTTCACCCTAATAATCACTTCGGTGAATGACAACATACTCGTAGAAACTAGATGGACAGTCAATGATGCGACTAGAATGACTAACAACCAACAACACCAATAACAACCAAAACAACAACCGACAACATCAATGTATGAACACATGTAGAATCTACTCAAAAATCTAGGACGACTTCCTTCATAGGTCCAGAGATGTGAACGAATTATAATGAGAAATGACCCGCTACGAGTGTTCTACGACATGAATAAAATCCCATTAGATCATCTTAAAAGCAGATATTTTTTCTTCCTTGAAATGCACTTAACTGCCCCAAAACCCTTCCGAGTTTGCATCGCACTCCAAGAATCAATGGGGGCTGGCCTTACCCGAGACGCCCTTTCAAAGCCAGGCGTTGCTCGTACATTGAGCAAAGAAGCAAAGCTTATTCTCCTCTACTTTATTGTCTACCAAATTGGTTCCCATCTGCATAGACAAAGACTGTCGCGCATCCGGACGTACGGAGGCCTTCTAGATCCCACACTGATTCGGTTTTCGGCTAACTCGATGCAATGGGCAGCGGTTTGTCATATAATGATTATCTCTCTCATGTCCATAATTTCTTACAATATGTGTTGCTTTCGGACAGTACTGGGGGGTGGCAACAGCTATTCTCTCTGCTACACAAAACGTAGAAGTGAAGGACATCCTAGAGAAAATGTTTGGCGTCGGTGAGAATCATATCGGCCTATATTTCTTATAGCATTAAGTTTGAATCTACAAAAAAAACTATGCAAATGTGTATACAATATCGTATATTTATCATGATAAATTTGTCGTTTTTTTGAACATATAGGGGGGATTGCTTTCGGGTTTGCAGCGCAACAGACGATATCAAATTTAATCTCCGGTTTGATGTTGCTTCTCTCTCATCCTTTCCAGATTGGTGACCACATTCAGGTATTTATTATAGCTAAATTAAGACTGTTCCTTTGAATTTAGGCGTGTCCTAGTCTCGTGAAGTATGTCCCCAAAATATTTTCGACGTTGTTCTTCTTGATGATTCTAACTCAATTATGAAAACATGTGTATCTGATTTAAAATCATATTTCGAACAAAAACTGACACACACACACACACACACACACACACACACGCGCGCGCGCGCGCGCGTACACATACATACGCATGCACACATTATGAGGAAGATCACATACGAGAATACGTGTAAAAAGTGTATACTTCCAAGCACATTCAAGGTTTCAAACGTAACATTACGGTAATTGTGTATTATGCTATATTTTCGGGCGGCTGGTGTAACAGGCTGGGTCATCGAGATAGGACTTTTCCATACTTACGTCAACACAGATGATCATATTCGAATTATGCTTCCAAACTCGAAGGTGCTCAATTCCAATGTCATCAACCACAGGTAGTAACACAAGTGCCATCTTGACTGCTGTAGATACTAGCATAGGATAGAAATGATGTTCGTTAAATAATAATTGGTACAGATATAAATACAATGATTCAGAAAATCTGTCAAGTGAGCTATCTCCTTTACACATCACCTGCCTAACGAATGAGCAACGTTTATTGCTTTTCTGACGTTCTCAGTCTTTTGGTTGCGAGGCAAGTAATTGTCACGGTCTCGACATCCGATAAAGAAGACGTGAAGATCGTCCGTAAGGAACTAAAGGAGGCTGTTGCAGAAGTATGTATGGGGGTTGAGGAAAGGATTTGCGTAGAGAAAGAAGATTAGATTCGGGAAAACGAATTATAAGAACCTTCAGCCATATCCCCATAGTTCCGATTAAGTTCTATAAGTATCCTTTGCAATGAAGGCGGATGCGATGATTCGAAAGAGAGTCAAAGACAGCTGCCCTGCAATAGCCTTGGTGAGATAGAGCTCTTCACACGTACACGGCATTCCGTACAATTTAGAGTGGAAGAAGACGAAAATGCGTCCATTTGAATTTTTATATCTTAGGACGTTAAGAAAGCTGGTGAAAGGAGCTTGTGGAGAGCAGCGGTCACCCATATGCATAACATAGAGACGTAAGTTATTTTAATACTTGAAACTATTTACTGCCTTACACGTAGGGAGTGGAAGGGCGGGGAAGGCCGCTGAGCGCTCTCAAGCCTGGATCAGTCTTCCTCGTTGGCATACAACCTAAGGCAACGTAATCAATATGAGGAACTTTAATAAGTGCCAATAGATACATTTATTTTGTAGGAGAAAGTTTTAACCTGGCGTTTGACAGTGTGGGCACCCTCCGATGACATCGATATAGTCAAGGTTACGTAAGATTGTAGTAGATGTTGGAAAGAATGTTCGGAGATATGCCTTAGAAAGCGTCATTTTTTTTAAAAGTAACAATAATATTATGGATATTCAGAATATGTTGCTCGGGGCCGTGATGCAAAAGTTTCATTCACAGGACATAAAATGCTCATAATAATTGACTCCAAGAACTTCTAACGTTTTCCAATGTTTGGGTAGTTTTTACTTTATGATCCAAAATTCATTTGAAACACTAAGTTTTAGATATGTTGATGGTTGAGAAAATGTAGATAATATATTAAAGATGATACCTCTTCTTGTCATAAACTTTTGCGAAATACATAATGGGCGTAGCATTATCCATAGCTTTCGGCAAGGGATAATGTGAAGACCATTTCTACCAATGAGGAGTGAGTTTACGCTAGCCTCTGCTTTATTGATCGTCATCTGTGCGATTCTTGTGCATGTCCGTGGTAGTGTGGCACATGCATGTGTCGTAGGACTAATAACTAAATCGCACATGTCTAGATGTCGCTACGTCGCTACCACGTGCCATAGAGTACGTGTGCAAATAGGTTGCACATCGCGCGTAAATGCATGCACACACTACAATGCATGTATATATTTGTCTATGCGCCGCTGCCGCTGTAGTGATAAAGTTCTCACTCGCACATTGTTTCTGTACTAGTGTGGTGCGCATGGTGTCGTACAGGAAGGTACAAGGTGGATTCATCAATTGATGAGTACTATTTACGCATTACTTTAGTTTTAAATAGCTTAGAGACGCTATCGTGGCAGGCATCCAGCACATCATTATGGCTGATCGTCGTAGTATCGTGTGCATAGCAATATATCGACCCGCTCCGCCACACACAATTAGTACACAAATATTTATCAATCGAACCATAAAAAAACGTAAACTTGCGTACATCATTACAATTATGCGACCTACTAGTCGAGTTTCTAATTTTGCGTTCCACGTCAGCACAAGGTAAAGCTTCGGTACTGTTCGTCTAGTTGCCTTATTTGGTTTTTGCTGAATGCTAGCTTATCTAAGCTGTTTGAGTAGCGGCTGCTTGTAGATCTTTTCAGTCTTCTTCGGCGCGTCCTCCGTCGCGGTCTTGCATCAGTACCAGCCCCATCCTCCTCCCTGGAACAGCTCTCTACAAAGCACATCTGTCGAATAAATCCGATTTCATCAACCCCGAAGGCATATTTAGAGAGTATCAATCCCGACCCCACGCTTATAAGAAGTTTTGTTCTCAATTCGGCAACCGATAACGACAAACTTTCTATCGGCTGATAATCGCGGCCACGAAGTTGGACGTAGTGTTGACCAATTCTTTCGCAGCAAGAGCTCTCGTCATCATCTCCTTTTACCGCGTTTGCTTCCAGTGCAGCTCCAGATACTGAAGTTGCTGGGGGGTAAGGAGATGCCTGTGCCCTCTTCCCTTTCCTCCTCTTCTTCATCATCTTCTTCTTCTCCTCTCTGTTTGGAATAGACGACATCTTGAACAACTGAAAGGAAAGGGCCGAGCCAAAAGCTGCAATTGCTCTGCTTTCCAGCAGCACTGTATCGCAGAGCTCAGGTGGGTTATAGGGCGCAAACTCTTCGAAAAAAGCATCCACGCCATTCTCATCTCCTAATAAGGCTGTAGCAGAGGATCTGGTCAACTTGAGGCGTTGAAGTTCTTTCGCCTCGATTTCTCCAGGATCATCACAGATAAACGTCTCTGATTCCCCATACGTACTACACGGCCAAAGATCCATCATTGAGATGAGATCGGAAGCCTCTGCCACGCTTCCAATCATCTCTGCGCCTTGCTTGAGCATTCGGAGTACATCTTCTCCCAAGCCTTGAAAGCCTTCGGGCTTTTCCCATTTGACTGGCCCAGGTTCCGGCGGCTCTACGTGCACATATGCAGCAGCAGCAGCAGCCGTAGTAGTAGTAGATTTGTCACCCTCGGACGGGTCGGTTATTTCGTCGTCTGTGTCTTCGTCAGGGCCATCATCGATGAGGCTTCTGCTCCTTCTCTTTTTCCTCTGCTTCCGACTGCTATTAGTATTACTATAATTATTCACGTACTTCTTGTTGTCATCGTTATCGGCATACCCACGATCAATCTGTGCCATAGCATCTGCCGCTTGTTTAAGCTCTGCAACGAGGTGTTCTTCGTGTTTCTCTTCATCCTTCTCCTCTTCTTCTTTCTTACTAGGCGCAGAGAAAGTGGGAACACAAATTTCGATGCTGCCTCCATCATGTTTTGGAGCAGTTTTCTTCTCTGCTTCGATTCCGATGCTGGTATTACTATTGCGACCTTGTCTTTCATCTTGTTCTTTTTCTCTTCTTTCGGTGATAAGATGAGATGTTAGAGGAGAACTGCCCGTCGTTGCAGCAGCAGCAGCAGCAGCAGCAGCAGCAGCAGCAACAACACTACAATGAGAAGAAGTGCCTGGAGTAACAGAATCAGAAGCGAGAATACCAGGAGGAATAGGTGACGTTTGATTGCAATCATCAACATCATTGTCCGCATTGTTGTCACCACCACCACCATCTTCAGTTGTATGCTGCTGGGTTATCATTTGGGTTTCCTCCCTTGTCATCTTTATCTCCTTTTCCTTTCCTTTCTTCTCCAAGTCCTCCATCTCATCTTCCTCTTCCTCCTCATCCTCGTCTTCGCGTATAGTTTTCCGTTTCCTCGTTTTATTTTGACAAGAAGCCCAGCAGGTCAAAGGCCTGAGAGGCGTATTCTTTCGGTAGTTACAATGCTGATCGGTAGCTAGTAGTACTGTGCTTTTCTGGGTGTTGTTTGCGCCCTTTTCTTCTTCTGTTGGGCCCTTGGATGTGAGGGAAGGGGGAGGGGCTTGGCAGATTAGAAGAACTTCCTTAGGAATTCCTGCTCTTGCTACAAATGTTGGATCGTCAGTACTTGAACTGAACAAGTGCTTCTCGCCTGCTTGCAAGTAGTTTAGATGGAAGAGCGGGCATCCAGCTGACAATCCTTGCTCGATCACACTGGCCATTTCTTGCAGAATCGTAGAAGAAGATGATGACGAAAATGATAGTGGCAACCGACCCCGCCGGGGTTGTCTCTGTTGCAATTCCTCCTCTCGTTCCCCTTCTGACTTTTCATCGTAGTCAATGGCATGGCGTTCTTCTTCTTCTTCTTCTTCTTCTTCTTTTTCATTATCATCAAATAACAGACACGAGGCGTTCATTCCATGGAGTCCTAAAATAGCTGAATGCATGCCTCCACAACAAGCACCACCACCGTCAGTAGCAGCTGCAGTAGCGATGGCGGCGGCACTACCAGAGCATGTCCATAGCTTTCCTCCTCCCTTATTATTCCGCCATTGCTGGGGTAAGATATCTCCCTCAACATTCGCTACTTTTTCGATGTTGTCGATCAACTTTGGTAGGGGAGTCAATGGAAGCCATAGTTGAAGAGTCGCAACCACCCGCCTGATGTCGCGCCCATACATGTGAAGTAGCTCAGCGATTTCGAATGCCCTCCCCTGAAGAAACCGTCTCAGTCTCTCTGATGCGGAGAGTAGTTTTTGAGAAGAAGAAGAGGAAGAGGGCGGCAGAGTATTGAGATCCGGGAAGCCTGTTATAGATAAACTTGCAAGGAAAAGTCGGCGGAAAGATTGAAGGAAGGTGGGGCGTTCAATATGGAACTTTGTCATGGAGGCGAATCGGAGCTCAGGCGGTACTTCGTTGCAAGTGATTACAATAGGTCGTTTGGTCTCCGCAGTTAGACTTGCTATAGCCCTAAAAAATCCATTGTCGCTGGAAAATACCTTGTCTACCTCATCAAAGAGAATCAGAGTTTGTGAGGATGAAAGAGTAGCAGTGGAGGAAGACACAGCAGAAGGAGATAGCGACGAAGAGGATACATATTCGGCAAACCCTCCCTTCTTGTTTTTCAATTTCATCGTCTTCATCCTTTTACGCTTGATTTTCCTTTTTCCTCGTGCCCCTCCATCGCTATCCACCTCTTTCACCACTTCATCTTCATCTAACAGTGAAATTGGTGATGCCACGCCTCCCTTCTTTCGCTTCCCTAGGCGAAGAAGGTGAGACTGGGTCGCCTCTTTGCAGAGCTTGGCCAAATGAGCGCCGGATCGCACCTGACTTGTGTTGATCTCTAGAACATTTAGGCCGAATTTCCTAGAGCAGCTGTAGACACTGGCTGTTTTGCCAGATCCACATGGCCCATAAAGGAGGACGGAGGATGTGCCGTGCAGCCGTCCACTCCGATGTATCCGGTACCCTTCATCTTCAAAGTCATCAGACTCACAATAATCTTCATCAGATTCGCGCAGGGGGCAGCGTTGTTGTCTTTCCCTATGCTGGTTCTGCCCCTCCTCTTCTTCCCTAAATAATGTGTAATGTTTTACATTCATATATTCAATCAATCAGACAGCTTTTTTTGTATGTCGATAAAAAGTTGTCACAAAAAAAATGATTGGCTATAGAACGAAGAGAAGAAAATAGTTTAGATAGAGTGCCTCTTTCCCTGCACTACAAACGCACACACACACACACACACACACACACACACACACACACACATACACATTTTGCGGATTTGATTTAAGTTACACTAAATGAGACCTCTCGCAAAATGAATAAGGAGCGCATCTTGCATCTCAGTTTCGAGCAGCATTTATAAGCAGCAGCAGGACAAGCGACATCTCCTTCACTGCTACTGTCAATTTATACACATACATATTCACCACCTTGCTTCTATCCAGTTCTGATTAAGCCAGTCACTAAGACTTTTGACGCTTCTTGTGTGCTTGGACCACTCGTCGCATGAAGGCGTGACAACATCTGCCCACAATTCTTTCTCAAACAGCTTCCGCTCCGAACAATTTCCGCTGCTGCTGCTGCTGCTGCTGATACTACTACTATTACTTGATTCTTGACTACCACTCGATTTGTCGGCTGCGAAACCACTGCTATAACTTTTCTCCCTCAACCGAAGGAAACGCGTTAACTGTTCCAGGATTTCCGTTTCTTCAACCTCAAGAAATTGTGCGAGAAGAGAGGCCATATAACTAAATTCTTCCTTCCCCAATAGATCATCGACAGTTTCATGTATTTCAACGATAGAAGGATCATCTTTCTTCTCATTTTCCTCCTCTTTTTGAGCCGTCTTCACGGAAAGCAGTATTACATCATTTCTTTTATTATTATCATCAGCATTGCCATAAACCATAGGAGCCAATCTCCACAGAGGTTTTACTATCATCGGCATTGTTTGATTCATTTTAGCAACCTCCATAGGGACAAAATCATGTTGGTCTTTATTGTGGAATTGCGGAAACGCTACTGCTGGTAAATCTGCTGTTGCTTCTTCGCCTAGTACACTGTCGGTAGGTTTGACTGGGAGAGCATGAGGAGTTGAAGGTAAAGGGCACGGCCATACTACACACTCACCGCGAGACTTTCCTGATGAATCTGAGTTGCTGCCAGCACCTTGTGTCGAGATCGTTGTGAATTTGCGAGGTTTCAAGAACCAATGGGCATCTTTACCCTTCGAGAATACGTTATTTAACTTTCTGGACTCTTCAATACTCTGCTTAAATGCTTGCTCTTCCCGCTCTTTCCGTAGCTTCTGTTTCTCTTTACGGGAGAGGAATATCTTTGCCTTAGGCAGATTTGAGTATGGATTCTGACAAAGTACATTAAAAACGATGGGTGATGATGATATCGTAAAATGCGAGTCACAAAGCTTTCTACAATGTGCAGTCTCTAGACACCAAGAGGTCCATATATTTCACGTGGTGATACCCCCCTCCCCAATCCCACTCTTCGAAGAACAATGAAATATCACACACACACACACACACACACACACACACACAAACACACACATATATATATATATATATATATATATATATATATATATATATGTTTGTGTGTGTGTGTGTGTGTGTGTGTGTAAAAAACATAGTTTTAGTCGTGTCTGTCTTGGACGTGTTCGATTGTGGAAAGCTTGCTATTTATATCCTGTGCACCTTGATTCTTGATCCCTTCCCTTCTTCTTCGCTAATCGTATTCTCTCCTTGTTTGTGTTCCACCCCCCTGGCACGACGAGCACCCCGCGCCACACGGGTAAACAAAGCAGCAACTTTAATCTTACCCGAAGACTCACCTGTTCCCACTTTCAAAGATTTGTAGCTATTGTTCGGCTTCGATCTATTCGTCCTCTTTCTAGACATTTTCGGAGCAAACATTGGCGCAATTTTTCCTGATGAAGCGCTCCTCTTTTTGGAAGGAGACGACGAGCTCTTTGATGAAGATGGTGACGAACTCTCGCTGCCAATCTCGATTATCTCTTGTGATGGATTCCTTGCAGTCGCTGATGAACACACTGTCGAAGTCATTGTAACATCTATTATCTCCAAACGATTATTCCCTAAGCGCAGATTACGTAGACTTGATGGCCTGGATTTCGCGTGCACCAAATCTTTTATTTCATACAAATTGCCGACGCCGTTCTCAAATTCGACCAAGACAAACCCATCCTTGTCATCTCGTGATACCTTTCCCACTCCCTCCACAAAGTCCCTTTTTTTCTTATTGTATGACGAACGGAGCTGAACCTTCATACCAACTCGGACCTTCCCTAGCTTCAACGGGACCTCCGACTCTAAAAATTGGTGAATGTACATCTTAGCATGATCGATTGGACAACTGCTAAAATTACTTTGTGTTGTTCTTGTGTTCCTCCCAAGTTTTTCTTTCAAACGCTCCATTCCACCGACGGTGGATTTGCTGCGTTCAGCATCTCTCTGCAAAACAAGCTTTATTGCTCCAGAGTTCTCGTCTGTCTCAATACTCTTGAGACTTAGACGACGTCCGTTTTCTCGCTTAGACTTTTTTGAAATTAGATGATTTCCCTTCATATTTTCCTTTCCTACGTCTCTATCTTCGCCATACACACTTGGTGGACTTTCGCACTCAGCTTCGAATGGATGTCGACCTGCGAAGTCAAGGAGATCATGAAATTTCATTAATCTTTTTTTAAATAAATACCCAACCTGGTTGAGAGGCGAAGTCTTTATGTAGACCCTTTCTGTCCATCACCAAATGCTGTTTGTGCTTAAGGTGACAGGATTGCGTTGTTGCTGCCGGCCTGAGAGAGTATTACATTCAGCTTGCGCGGGTAGGCATTGCACCAAAGGAGAATGGGGAAACAACTCCTTTGTCGTATCTAAGAATCCCCCTATAACAGAAGGAAGAAAGTCGCTGTCGAATTGTCGCAAACTTCTGGTCGCGGCAGGGCACAAGGAAAGGGCTTCCCTCCAAATGCAGAGAGATCATGGAGATCTCATGTTCTTTTAAAAATTCTCTGAGGTTTAGGATGTCTGAATGTCTAGATGCGTCAGGATAGATTTGATGTCGTCAGTATGATTAATATGCAATTAGTCAAAAACGGGATTGTTGATTTTTTCCTAAAAAGAGGGCCTAAACCAGCATCTTTATGCATGTTTTCATTTGTCTAGGAAGTAACAAGGGTATTTTAATTTTTTGTATTTCTAACGGTGCGCTTCCAAGATGCACTTTCAAACTCAATGCAATTTAGCGAGTTTTTTCACATAATGCAACTCTAAGATCATGTCGTATGACAGTTTTATGTTACATTTCCACAGAACAAACGCACTTGAGAGCTGTCCAGGGAAACAGCTTCGCGCAATCGAAACAAACCAGAGGAGGTACCGAAGCTTCCTCTGCTGGATAATGAAGCCCTACAACCGAAATAGAATTTAGCCCCATTCTATATCACATTTCTTTCTCATAATAGACTTGGATAAAAGCTTGCACCATTTTACTAGGGAAAATGGACGAGTTTATGCCCAGAATGTACGAGACGATGTCTTCTGTGGATCAGGACGCCGCCCAGATACCCTCGCTCAACCAAAAAACAACCCCTTCGAACTCATCCAGAAAGCGCCGACCTTTAGAAACTATTGGAGTCAACGATGGGTGTTTCTAAAATTGCATTTTCTTGAGTTACATTCATTAGTCATGCAATCATGTATCCCCAGGTCGTTTCGGAGTCCACTTCCAAAGTCGCGTAAATATTACAGGACTTCAGAACGTGATGGATCGCAGGTGATATAATTCTTGCAGAAAGGATCCCAACCGCTGAATCTGTAATCATATTTAGGAGGCACACGATGACCGCTTCGAGCCTGTTTTTCTATCCCCACCACCACTCACTCCACCGGTTAGATTTTTCCCCCGGGATCTAGTCTTCACCTCATCATCTTTCAAAATTACTAGGCATTCTCGCCCCAGATGAACTCGCGGGAATCAAGACCAAGGGATGCAACGAGAAACTGGTCGCAGCACCCAACCAACAGAGCTTTCAATGAGGTACAAACATGTTATTTGATGAAGTCAGTGTTAGACATGCTTGATTTGCTCATGTACAGCGTTTCCGTGAAGCGACAGCGATCCCTATTGTAGTTTATCAAGATCCTGTCGTAGCGGCGAGGAACGCTCAAATCGATGGTAGCAGCAACCAAAATTTTACTGATCAGGTAAAAGACTTTATTTACAAAATGATTGTCGCTGATGAGATCTCCATTCTTCAGTCGTTGAGGGCGAGTTCTTACGTATTTGACGAGTCAGAGGTGGCCCCTATGGTGGGATCTATTAGTATGCCAGTAGACTACTGGCTACCCGTGTCTCAGGTTATTGATCACATTGCATAATGATTGAAATCTCATCGTTCACATTTTCAAAGGTGTACGGAGACTCAACACACCTTCCAATAGAGTCAAAATTTACAAAGAAGAACCTGGATGCACATCAAAGCAGGACACGAGAAAAAGCATCTCCTGTTCGGTTTTCGAGGAGACTACGACGCAGAAAAGGAGATCCTTTGCCACCTCGGGTATTCTACCTCAACATCTAAATTTCTAGGATTTCAAGGAAGTTCATGATAATTCGTTTATTGATTGCAAGGACGTAAATGAGAAGTCATGGACTAGGTCAGAGAAACAGGAGGCCAAAATAGTTGAGACATATCTGGCACGGGTTACAATCTTTCATATCTCTTTCGGTTACCGGGATTGATTTATGCGTCTACACTGTGCTTTCAGAAGAGGAAAAAACGTTACAAGAATGATAGAGACGACGTTGACGTGGTGTGGCTTAACTCTTTACGCGAAGCCGCGGGTCATCGCCAAAGAAATGTAATGAGCAACTATTGATCACTGATGATGCAAAATCGGCAGATAAAAACCAATGATCGAGCATGTGTGGTTTTTCTCATGTGTAGCATGCAACCACGCATTCAATATAAGTTTTAATGCTGAAAACATCTTTCGTTTTGTTCGACCATGCACCGGTGTTTGGAATTGTGCATGATGCGATCGATGCATGATCATCATGTCACTTAAAGATGATTGTGACTAGGTGTGTCAGATTCCGTGCACGTGTGTGTGTGTGTGTGTGTGTGTGTGTGTGTGTTGCTGCTAACATCATTGATATCATGTGCATGCGCATGCATAATGTGCCGCATCATTTTTTGTCAATGTCACACTAGTCACACGCTACGCAACTAGGCAAGCAAGCCAAGTTCCTTTTTTCGGCTTTTTCTTCACTCGATCACGCGACAAGCTAGAGTTCGCGCTTGCATGCGCAACGCGAGGCTGCCTATAGTTCGAACGAAGAAGCTGCTGCGTGGCGTGCGATGCGCCACGCACGCACATGCATGCATCGGTAGCTAGCTAGAGGCTCACACACACGCGCATGTCTGGATATGCTGCTGGCATGTGCAGCACAGTTGCACATCATTGGGATGACCACGTGTTGAAAAAATGCATCGCAATCATTTCATCATCATGCTAGCAGCATGCCAGCCTCGATCACCTCTGGACCTAGCTAGTCCACATCCTGTTCAAACGCGCGCATTTTCACAAAAAGTGAGTTTTCTCGGCAACCATGCACAAGTCGGTTGGAGCTGAGCTAGAGGTCAACCCTGCTAGCCTGCTGAACCAATCACGTTTTTCCCAACTCCGTCAGGGGGTCGCATCATGCTTTTGAACGAATGATTTTCGTGCCCCTTGCGCACAGCGCAGGCACTTTTTGGTCTAGCGCAGCGAATTTTTGTCCAATTTTGGATTTTTTTGCAGATTCAGAGCCATCGTGATTGGAGATTTCAGAGGTCACACTGGAAAGTGCTCAAACTTCAAAAACAAACATCAAAATGGCCATTCTAGCATTTTTGACGCAAGTGTGTGCCAAAACCAGCTGTTTGGATGATGGACATGCATCATTTGTTTGGCGCTTTTTGATTGTTTTTTTGAAACTTGAGCACTTCCCAGTGTGGTCTGATGAAAATGGTTGACACCCTCTTCAAAGCTGGAAAGCTCCAATCAAGACGGTTCTGAATCTGCAAAAAAATCCGAAATTGGACCAAAACTGAATGCGCTAGCTAGCAGCTAGCTAGACCAAAACTAGAAAGGTGTGCGTCGATTTGCGGGTTTTTTTGCTTTCATTTGAGTGGTGTTCAAAGTGATGCGACTTCGTCTGCACGAAATGGACTTTGAGACAAATGGTTGCACTTTCACACTCAGCCACCGTGGTGCTTGCGACAAGCCAAATTTTGATGCGTGTCGAGCAAGTGCGCGAGCTCTGCGGTGTCCCAACACCGTGTGAACTGGGTGAACTCATTTCACACGTGCTCACTTTTCGCAAATGGCGATTTTTTGACACAAAACGTGCAGAAACAGAAACACGTGCACGTGATGCGCGCGCGTGACATGCTTGTTGCACTTGAAAACGTCCGCCTCGTCGGCACGCGCAGAACGTGCAGAATTTGGGGAAAAGAGCGTGCCAAAAATCCATTTGGAACCCGCACAACGCTGCCCTGGTGCCCGCTGTGCGCGCGGTTTGAACAGGACGTGCCAGCGTGTCACGCGCACATCCAGACACGACGAAGCAGTCTAGCAGTCACACTGCAAGACGGATTGTTGGAAGCAATGGGTGGCGCGCTGCAGAATGCAGGCCAGTGGCACGATTGGGTGGAGGTGGGAAGGAAGGAAGGAAGGGCAGGAGGACAGCTGCACAAGCGGCTGCCTCGATTCTGTGTTGATGTTTTGACCTTTTTCAACATGCATGCCGCCATGCAAGTCAACATCATCAGGCGAAATCACCTGAAACCAACTTGTGCTGCAGCGAGTGGCGAGGCATGCAGTCAGGCCCACTTCCTTTGTTGGCACAAAGGAGGCGCATGCAGCGCTGTGCTGTGACATGCTTGTCGCAGGCACAGAACTCGCCTGCACTCGCAGCCTCTTGCTGCGTGCTTGTCGCAGCCTGCAAACGCCCGCAGATCTCTCTGCTGTTGGCGCTGGCCACTGCAAGCAAGCACTTCGCGTGCTGAATGAGTGCAAAGCACTCCAACACGGATGCAATGAATCGCAAATCAATGAGCGTGTTCAATGGTCATCCTCATGCATCATGCATGTTGTGGCTGTGCAATGCAGCGCAGCTGCAGCCCGCTGATGTTGAATCGTCACTTTGGTGCTGCTGTGTGACGTGTGTTTCGTGCAATCAAATGCACGTTGTTTCGGTCTTGAATGGCGCGCATTTCGCGCAGCAGTGTGTGTTTCCTTCTCATTGCAAGTCAATCTTTCACACATGCGTGCACTGCTAGCTGCCAGAGTGCAAGTGTGCATGTGAGCACGGATGATGCAATGAAGTGTTTTCATGTTCCATTGGCCGGTCACATCGTGATCGACAGACATGCATGCTTGGCGATGCATGCTGGCATGTGTGATGCATCGCATGACTAGGTGATGTCACTGTGTCCACACAGCTCCGTCAAACCCGGCAACGACGAGGTTGTGAACAGTGCAGCGCTTTGCGACGCGCTTTGAAGCAGGCGGCAGTTGCAGTTGGTCAAAGAAAAGTCATCAGAACTTGTCCGATGGCCAAACCTCAAAAAATGACCGAAATGTTGACCCAAATGTCCACTTTCAAGGCCTCAGTGAGCGCGCAAAGTGTGAAAATTCACCCCCGTTCTAGCGTTGTGCAGAGGATGCACGCTGCGCGTTTGTTCTCTGCCACATTTTGAATGCTTTTGCGCGTGTGTTTGACCAAATGTGACATGCACGAAAAATTTCAAAGAATGAGAACAAATCCAATGTCCATCACATCACATGACGCGCTTGGTCGCGCGCAAAAGCTTCCAAATGCATGTTCTGGCGATTCGTTACAGGTTTGACGGAGCTGTGCATTGTCATCCTGAAGCAGCTAGCGCTGTGCAATGCAGCGGCCACAGCGCTTGTATGTTGTGTCTGTTATTTGTCTCTGGTGTGTCGTGTTTCATGCATTTGAATGCATCAATGTCCTTTGGCACGCATGCATCGATCAACTGCCGCTCGCCGCTCTAGCGCTTTTGTGCATGTACGATGCGTGCGTGCACCTCTCGTACGCATGCACCATTCTAGTATTAGTGCGTGTTTCTATGTGCATTTGTATTCCATGATTGTACGGAAAAAAACGCTGGTTGTATACATTCATTGAAATAAATGGCAAATGTACTACCGCTCGATCAGCAATAAAATCTTAACATTGCTCTCATCTCTAATCCAACTAGGTTTTTCTTAGCTATTTACTATCTGTTCTCTGAGCTCCACTTCCTCACAGCTTTCAAAATTTTTGATTTCCTGAGAGTATCGAATTTAGAGTTTTGAGATTTCAAATTATCAGAGATATAATTTTCAACAATGTATAGAAAAAATAAAATATATGTGTATATATATATATATATATATACACACACACACACATATACATATTATGTGCGTGTGTGTTGTGTGAACCTTTCTTCATTAATGTTGTAGGCGTGAGAGTTGCGAAATAATGTAACTATGAACTGAATTCCTGAAGGGAGAACTAAAATCACAAGCAGCAAAATCGGATCGTGATGGGTATAAGAAACCTTCTGGGGTGTTCAGAGATACCAGTACCAACGACTTTACTTGATCCGTCAAAACTTTGCCGAAAGTAACTTCTTTCTGCTCAGACCAATTTATACAGCCTTTCGAATCAGCTAACTTTCTGAAACGACTCAATTTGCAGCAGTTTTTGAATACACCGCTGACGATATTCCTTGGAAGACAAAAAACAGCCATCAACTCCGTGTGAATTCGAGCGGGGTTAGGTGTTAACACCTATATTGAGATAGGCTGAAACTGTCATTTTCCAAATCTACATCCAGTCGTGCGGTTGATAGAATTCTTCCTCCATGCTTCAGAAAGCCTGGATAAGAGCACTTGCATTTACCGACAAACATGAGAACATGTGAGAAAAGAACAATTACCTGCATTACGGGTCGGCTCAATCCAGAGTTCAGCTCCATCAAAGTCGAGAGCAGAAATAACAGGATTGAATGTACGAATAAAACTATCTATTACTGAGAGCGTTGCTGCAGAGTAATAGGGCCCTATTTGGCGCTGGCAGGTATTTGGAGCCTGACGAGATTTCTTCTCGATTGTGGATTCGGACTGACTTCCGAAGTTTTCTGGTTTCCTTTTTCGAGTCCTGCGAGGTCTCAAAATATTGCTGCTGACATCCTGTGGTGAGGTGGGGGTGTGGGGATGTGTTTGGTTCATGGATTTATGGGATAAGAGGCTGTAGCTGCCAGGTGGAAGGGAAGGCGGAGGCAGCTCGGGAGCAAGGATTGATCTTCATCGGAAAATTCTTTTCCAAACTGCTAAATGTCATGATTTCATACCCTACGACAACGTTTTTGGTGAATCTTTCGTCCAAGATCTCTTCTGTTTGAAGAACAGCTCCGAAGCAAGTACGCCTCAACTTTTCTCGTAGATCTACATGCATTCTGTTGTACATGTAACCCGAGACATAGAAACCCATTTTGCACGTAATGTACCCACTCGGAGTTGGCTTTTCCAGGTTCTTGTTTTCAGCCATACGCTCCGCATCAACTCACAAAAATCTTCTAAATATTCAGCATGCAAAAAATCCATTGAAACAGTGTTGGAGGAAGGCCTGGAGGCAATTTTCTAATAATTCTCCATCAGAAGGTTGTCGATGTCTTTAAAATTGGCTCATACACCACATGTTTTCTGTAATATTGAGGTTAAATTTTTGAAAGGCAAATGATGAACACGAACGTCGAAACGTCGAATTCATGCAAAACGGTGTTTTTGCGCTTCGCTCTTCATGAAAAGTTTGGTCGGAATGCCTTTTTATCGGATGTCGCAGGACACTATCTTACTCTGTTTCCACGAGCGTGCACTCGAATAAGTCACAAATATCTGTCGGATCAGGCTGAACATCACGAAAGCTTTTCCCGGAACAACAACGACAAGAAAACCCAAGAAAACGCATGTCGTTTTCGATGAAGGTCTGGTGATCACAATCGGATGATTTTAGGTAGAAATTCTTAAACGAGACAATGGGTTTATTTAACAACGATTTCTTCTTCAGCGGGTCTGTTGCCGAACGGCCGAAGGTTGATCACGACTTTCGTCGACTATTGCAAGAGAAACCCACCCTCCCCTGTCTCCGTGAACATCGATTTCATTGCAAAAGATCTTTCTCGATCAAGGCTAGGGCAGCATGACAAAAGCAATAGAAGAGGTAAAGGTAGTAAGACCAGTGAGACGCACCCGCAACTCAGACTACATGTGTGAAAAAGGTGAGAACAATCGTTGAAGGTGGAGTCGAAGTGAATGGAAAGTATTACCATGATGCAATGCCCCACGTACAAGAACTTATTTATCTGCTGAGAAAAATCGAGGTGCTAAGCCCGTAAATCGGTTCTTAAATCGTTTAATTCCGCCCGCTTGTTTCAAAAAACTGAACTATTTCAGGCCAGCAATGAAAATGAAAGCATCGAATCTCAACCATTGATGCGAAAGAAGGAACCTGATAACCATCTTGCAGCATACTTCAATCGATGGAGACACAAACGAGATGTAACCATTGTTTTAAAAAAAATGTACATATTCCTTGTGAATGCATGTGAATGTACTCACACCTACACAAACCCACATAAATGTAAACACAACCAAGCACTCAGAGAATGACGAGGGAGGGGATGTGTGTGCTTGATTACTTGCTTAGGGGTTCTCTTTACAGTTTTCTTGTCCAGGGGTGTAGATACTAATACATATACCCGATCAGATTCTCTGCTAGCATGATGATATTAATAGGCCCCGTATTCAGATTTACAATTAAAGTTCGCTCTACTTAGGCTCCAGCATTGGTAAGTACCAATGTTGTAATATGGTCTTGGATTGGATCTTTTCTCGGAATCGCCTTGCTGTGTTATATCCACTACGAGATATGTTTGGCTTACACTCAAAATCTCATCTTCATTGTTGGCTCTTTTGGTGCGCAGGTGATTCTTTTGGTGGGTATAATTCGTACATGTATGCCCTGCTTCTGTGATTTATTTTCGGATGACATTGATTTTCATCAACAAACATTCCAGGCTGTTCTTCTGTTCGCTGCTCCAAAAGCACCCTTAGCTCAGGTGTATTACCTATCGTTCTTCAAAAATAAGATGGAAAGGACAACATATTTATTGCCCATTTTCCCTTAAATACTGTCTCCCAAGCCTTTTTGCTGATCACACCCTACATATTCAGCCATGGAATGCAGTAGTGGGCAATGGTGTGTCTGCTTTCGCTGGAATATGCTCATGGCATCTCGTGGGTGATGGTGGTGTTATGTGGCTGGCGAGCGCTTTGGCCGTTTCCTTCGCTATCGTTTTCATGCACTGGACAAATTCTTTGCATCCCCCAGGTGGTGGAATTATATGCTTGGTCTTTAAAGTCCATCGAAAAGAGAGATACATTTAATACACTAGACTAATACACTTATACAGAAGACCAATTCCATGTTTCCATTTTTTCCAGGAGGTGCAACCGCATTAATCGCAGTTATGGAAATGAACCGTGTGCACGACCTGGGCTTCCTGTACATTCTTTTCCCAGCTGTATTTGCTAGTATGGCACATGTTGTAGTGGCCCTGTTCGTTAACAATCTTTCCTCCGATAAGGTGACACACAAAAATAGTATCCTTTGAAGGATATTTACTCTATCTGATTATTTCTCTATTCGTTCGTTGGCGGTGTCGTCATTATTGTTATGTTTCAGAAACGAAGTTATCCCATGACGTGGAAGCCGTTTAATTGGATATAGTAGGACGAATGCTTTGAGTTACGGGCTGGCCTATAATATTTATTTTCTCAATTGCATTTGATAAGTTTTATCAATCGCGCACCACAATATTGTTCCGATGGCCGAAATGAGCTGGCTAATAAGAGCTTCCTAGCATATCGTTTGCTGGCCTCTCAATGAGCTGCTTGGCGCTCAAGCGTCGACGCAGTCCGCGCATCGCATACACCAATGATGATGAGATGGCTGTGATGAAATGATTACATTTTTGCAATTACCGTCCTAATATCTAGATGTAGCTATGCAGAGCATGATTGTGTAACACACTGTATGTGACAATACGTGCGTAGATGGAGCGCCATGGCTGCAGCTGCACGTCCATCTAGCATAGCTAGAGCTAGCCTACGTCTCGATAAATAGTGTTGCGCCATGCCGGCCACGTCATAGCGTTACATCACTCGCGCAGCTTATTATGCGCGCACGCCATTGCCAAGCCGCAATGGGGCATCAGCCAAACTACATTGATTGATTGACGAAGTGTAACAGAAGCACACCTCCATGTGTACGTAGGCTAGCAGCTAGCTGCGGCTTTCTGTTGCCATCCACGTGCTGTGTAGTACGACACACGCGGCCTCTACTTCTTTCTATTCCTGATCAAAACTTCTCTTACCTGCTCATACTTAGCGAAAAACAATTCTCACCCGTAGAATTTCATCCTGTTGCTTCATCACCGCGTTTCATTTCTATGAAGAACTCTTTGACCGACTCGAAGGGAAAGTTCATTTGTGAAAGGGCTTGCTTGGTAACGCTCGTTCCGAAGAGGTTGAGAGAATCGAGCGCAAGATTACGAGTTGCTGGCACGATCCCATCAGCAGTGACTTTTGTTTCAAAGAGATCGAGTTTCTTGAGTTTGCGGCAGCCTTTGCTGAGAAGACGAACTCCCCTATCGGTGATCTGCCGACAGCCACCAAGGACGAGCCTTTCCAACAAGCTGCAGTTTTCGGCAAGGCTCTTACAGCTCACATCCGATATTCGGTAGCAACTATAGAGGTCGAGGCTTCTCAGTTTGCTCAAACATTTTGCCAAAGGTGCGACACCATTGTCCGTAATATTCCGGCAACGCCGTAAGATAACTGTCTCGAGCTTGCGACAGCCTGTGCTTAAAGCCCTGAGACCCAAATCGGTGACATTGTAGCAACCTTTGAGGATGATTGTGTCCAGTTCAGGACAGCCAAAAGCTAGCTGGTTTAGTGATCTATCTGTAATGCCCGTGCAGTCGGTGAGATCCAGGAGGCGAAGCTGATGGCAAGACCCCGCAATATAGAGAAAACCGTTGTCGGAAATACGTTCACATTTGCTTAAGTCAAGGGTTTGAAGGCGTGGACAAGCGCCAAGATGGCGAACGACGTGATCTGAAATCTTCGAATGCACCTGTGTGATCCACTCATCATTGGCTATGAGCGACCTTGCGCTCCTGCTCGACATCTCAGCACTAAAATCAGCATGTGTCAACCCGTCGGAAAGTCGCATGAAGAATGTGCTAAGCTCTCGGATCGCTGGAAATCCGTGCGACAGCTTTATGTTTGTCAGAGAGCCCCAGTACTTTTTAGAACAAGTAACCTGAAACCATCCGCGACTAACGCGTGAAACCGTACCCCACACCGATTTGAAATCAAGAAAGGACAAGACTCGCACCCAGAGATCCACCGGAAGGAAATTATCTGCAACATACACGTAGATATCGCAGCCTTTAGTACTTGAATTCATTCCATAGCACATAAAAATGAAAATGGTTCAAGATGTTTCTAGAATAAACACCTGCCTAAAATATGGTAAATTGTAAGCATGCTTGACGCAAAGTTGTCGTTCTATCACGACTATTATATATACCTGGATCAATATTTGATATGCAATTCTCTTGAATGCGCGGGATCTTTGTGAGGTGATTATGTAGAAGCGTAAGTGAATCTCCATCCAGTTGTCTAATTGTTCTGCGAAGCGAATTGGAGTCGTATGAGATCACAGGCAGAAATTCGGAAGAGGACGAAGGGGAATGCTTCCCCTTAGATGAGAGTAGTCTCTGCATACGACTTAAAGGCTCTGTCACTTTACGCCATGGATTACGTTTTCGTTCATGCATCTCCTTTACGCGGCATGCAGAGGCAAGCTCTTCAGGCTTTGCAATCCCGATGATCTGGTAAAGCTCAAAGAGCTCTTCAACTCGCAGCTTACAATTGGGTGGGTAGTCTGCACCTGCAGCAACCCACTTTGTAGGACATACAGATGAACGACGTTTCCTCTTTCGAGGATTCGATGATGACGGAGTCAACGAGCAGGAATGCTTCCAGCCTGGGGGAGGCTCCACTTCACCAACATCACGAACGGCCACAGTCAGATGTGGTTTCCATCCTGGAGGGGCCTCAACAGTTTCCATGTTTTAGCACTCAGCTCAATTCTATGGAACGTGAACCAGGGGTCCGGAACTTGGATACGAGCGTTCGAGCGAGGAGGTTCGTGAAGTGGAAATGGAGTTTCAGCTATAAGAACGAGCACCACAGATTGAAAGCGCACCTCAAAATTCTTACAATACGTATGAGAGACATCAAATTATTCTTGTCGTAATTCCAAAAGCATGGTTATTCTTCTTCCAGAGTTTGGTTTGGCTCGTGCAAGTTGGCCGAGGAGGATTCAGTGTCCAAAAAGTGAATGACCTTTTCATCAAGCTACAAGCAATGAATTAAATTTATAATACAAGTAATATTTACGCAAATTCTTCCATAAGAATCAGCTCCCATGGTCTAGTTGGTTATGACGACGCCTTAACACGGCGTAGGTCGCCGTTTCAATTGCGGCTGGGAGTAATTTTTTTTTTCCTGTTTGAAACATGATGATGGCCTGGGAATGAACAAAGTGGTTCTGGATAAAAATCAAGAATGTTTCTCGATGAATAATCTTATATTTTGTAAACGCGGCTAACACTGCAAGAAAAAGCCGCGCTAAAATAACTATCCACATGCAATCGAAGAAACTACTAAATTAAATAACAATTTTTATACAAGCGCAGAATTCTCTACTGCAGTCTCTCACATCAAGCTGAGATGTCTGCAAATACGACAGGCGACATGGATATTACAGTATTTTTAGTACAAACACACTGCAATCCTTCTAAAGTTGTAGGTCCCAAGGGACACGATAGCCTGAATTGTCTACGGAAGGAGCCTGAAGTGCTTCCAAGGAGGAGGGGCGCCGCACGAGCTTGGATTTTGAAAATGGACGGGAATGTTGCACCTCAGAGTCGGTAGGTCCATATGAGCATAAACTACGAGCTTTGGGGTCTCCCTTATAATCTAATCCTCTCATTAGTCTTCATTAGAATTGACCTATGCAGCTCTTCAAAAGTTTTGACATTTTTATTTATTCAAACAAAACGTGTAGCATCCAGGGTGACGAAGTCGGGGGAAATCAATTCGTGGTGGAAAATAAGGAATGGAAATCCTTCTCCAATCTCAAGCGAATGGCGGTACATCCCACTGCCGGGATGATCTTCATAGCTCATCCAGAAGGTGGTGTCACAGCAGCTCTCTCAACACTAATCTTAGGAGTCTAGCTACCATCATGATTAAAAGCTATTCGTCCTACAATAATTCTAACGACTCAATAAGGGGAAAAGATGGGGTGTTGAACTGTGACTTGGGAAATAGCGGGGTCTTAGGGCAACGATGATCGCTTGAGAAAGACGGAACGTTCTTCGTTGTCGAACAATGATCAATCATCAACTAGATCGATCAACATGTGATTCATATCCACTTAGTTCCATCAACATCTGATTCATCGTATCCACGCAACACTTAGACGGCCTCTACATTTCTGAAAGTTTAGGGCCCGAAAGAGCGACTTTCTCTTTGAGTAAGTTGTACCTAGTACAATGCATAAGGCGTTCTTGCAATATATTTTCTTTGCGTATTGTGTGTGCGTGTGTACGTGCGCGCGCGCGTGTGTGTTTAGTGAGCGTAGCATTCTACCTAACCTTTGTTTTCCCACAGACAGGACAGTTAATGATACGCAAAAATTTTTGGATCTGGAAATCTCAAAGGATGGGAAACTTCTGGCCTGTATGAGCAGGTTGTACGAATATGACGGCCTTTGTGTAAACAGCTATTTCCATGCATCCGCACGCGCACACACACACACACACACACACACACACACACACATATATATATGTATATATATATATATTACGCACGTGTGTGTGGATGAATCATTCACTTGCTTCCATCATTATCAGCACTTTGAATCTAACTGCATCACTAAATCTAGTTTTCATTTTAATATGTATATGTATATATTACGCACGTGTGTGTGGATGAATCATTCACTTGCTTCCATCATTATCAGCACTTTGAATCTAACTGCATCACTAAATCTAGTTTTCATTTTAATGATCGTGTTTAGAAACGCGGTGATAATATGGGAAATTCGATCATTGTACCAGAATAAATCTATGAGCGAGCCGAGGTAGAGATTACGATATGCTTATACTCCGGCATCAAAAAGCACACACGAATACTCTTCATCCCCTCCATCTATCCCCCATCTTCTTCTCTCTAGCACACACACACACACACACACACACACACACACATGGGAGAAAGAGGGAGAGAGAGGAAGAGAGAGAGAAACGAAACTACGCGGGCAAGAGGGCGCCAATGCTCGACATACTGTCTTACG